>ML776824.1:740733-780783 GCA_009831015.1 Picea engelmannii
GGACGACTGACGATGTATTTCAGACCCCCCCAACCGATCTACCTTTAATGGTGGGGGGGGTGTCTAGAATGGAATGGTTTTCTATCAAGCCCCCTCCTCTAACATGGCAGGAACCTATTGCTTTAGACTCCCACCAGTTACCACAAACCACTTTCCCACTTACCACTTACCATTTTCTTGATATACCCCCGCCGCCCCATGACATCATTTTCCCACTATCTTCTCCTAATGGTCACATCCCATAACTAAATCAGTTCATAACCCGTGTTCACCCATCACAGGTCCTTTCACCATGGTCGGTCCCCAATCAACACCCTCCACATCACCCGATTGTACTTGTCACTCGTTTCTACCTGCCATCTCATGCTCCAAAGGACCCATTGGCCATTTATTACAGGCTAACTTATCCGTTAGCCTGTTGATCTATCTCCCGCCCCCAATGGGTATCCATTTGCTCAAAACTGACTCACCTCTATCATTCACCCATTTCTTATCTTATCCTCGCACCAGGAAGTTTATCCTTGTCCTCTTCTAGATTCATTCAGCAACCCAAAACCACCGCCATTCCTGCTAACATTTTTTGTTTGAATTGAAGGTATTTTCCACAATGATGGCGCCAAAGTCCAAGAAAGTGAAAGCCGAGGAAAATCCTTTCCTCCCACCTCCTGTCAACCTCAACAGGATCCCATTGGCTGACAAATATCACCTAATCATAGACACAATATGCGAATTCGACTTCTCGGAGTTGCAGTCATGGCACAAAGATACTTTCTTAGATCAGAGTGATGAAATTGGGCTCTGGGAGTCCAACCTTCCTCTATATCTTTTCCCCCAGGTCCAACCTTCCTGAATTTTCCCTCAAATGCTAGGTTCATTACCTCCCCGACCAGAGAACCATGGTCTCATCATCGGGAGAAACTCTGTTCTTCATCACACCAGAAGCCATTGATCAGATGATGCAGATACCCATAACCCTTTTAATCTTGAAGTCATAACAGAGTTGTACCAGAAACTATCTTTCCCTCAGAGAGCCTAGATTTTTGAGCTTTTCCTCCCACAGGATGCTTAGCTCCCCAAGACAAATCCCCCGTATCCTTCCTCCCTGTTCTCAGAGAAGGGAAACCAAGTCATTTCATCTCTCTATTCTCTGCTTGGTTATTTTTCAGACCAATGGGTGGATGAACCCATATTGGGTTTTCTGTCCATTTTCTCTACAGAGGAATGGCCCACCACTCAGTTTGACTACAACACTTTCCTAGCGAGCAGTATTCATGAGCAACTTTCAAATTTTGCCACAGAGGGCATGTTCTAGTATTCCTCCATACTGGATTACATGTTCACTTTCTTTCAAGAGGACAAGTTCTCTTTCTCAATGCAGAAAATGGACAAGGACGAGAAGCCGCAAGCGGTAACATCTTGGACTTCCCTGCTCAGACGACATTCCACAGAGTTCAGTTTCAAACAATTTATCATGCAGTTTTACCACCCAATGGTGAGCATGCTCAGTGGCAGACCAGAACCAAGAATTAATGGGGAGATTCAGAGGATATTGCATCTTTCATACCTTGCAAAAACTGGATATTGGTACCTTTACCAAAATCATACCGAGATCAGAGTATATGGATGCGAGTTGGCTCCATACAAACTACCTAAGTATTTACCTGTGAGGATATTTTCTCTGGAATACATAATACAAATGATAAACTTAAACGACATACACTTTGTGTCTCTAAAGAAGAAAAAACAACATAGAATTAAAGGGCAAATTGGGTCTTTTATCTGTAATAGCCGAGGCGTTGGGGAAGAGGCAGACAAACTTTTGAGAGAAATGAAGTTCCATTTTAGTTTTGTATGGCACTATGATCCGTGTGGGGTAATTTCGGAGATGAGGGTTAAGAATAAAAATGTTCCATATGTTCATACACCGAAGCCTAAGATAGAAAAGTTTGCAAATCAAACAGAATGGGAGCTGAACACTCTAGTAGAGATAGAACAACAGGACCCTTTGGTCACAATCTCATAGACAACTACACCACAGGTTCCCAAGGAGAAAATATCCAGGAAGGATACTTCACCTTTCATCACTGAAAGTCTCGGCTGAAGATTTCCAATTACACACCAAAAGGCTAAAACCCAGTCATACAATTGACACGGCTGGTGAAAAGGAAACCCAATGCACTACTACTAGGGAAGGTGATCAACCACCTCTAATCACAAGCGACAAGCAGATCATGTCCTCAGTTTCGTCCAAGAAGACAATGGATACTTCACTAGTTGACCAGCCGAGTAAAGTATTTTTGAGAAGTATGATCTGATTAAGAAGAGGAATCAAACGCCGACCAGCAACACTTATGCTCAGTTTTGGAAACAATCATCAACGACATAGAAAATACTGTTGTCTGCATTTGATACTGAGAAGGGTAGAATGCACATGGCTTTTCTGCAGGCACAGGTGCCCTACCCGAAGGTAATCACTAATTACAAAAGGGAGACGTTCGAGTTTTACACCAGGGATGTGCACCTTGCCGATCAAATGGATCTACATAGGAAATCTGGAGAAATGTTTTTCTCCACTTTGGAAAATTATTCTACTATAGCTGCTAAACTACAGGTCTCTCTGAGCAATTTTCAAATACAACTAATCTTAGAGAAAATATTATCCTTTGCAAAGGATAACAAAATTAAAACGTTGGAAGAATTGGTCCTCAAGATCGGGTACGACCCCTCGAATGTGAAAGTAGTCGAGGAGATGCTTAAAAAGAAAAATGTCAATATATCATCTCTGAGGAAACAGTTGAAACTACGACCAATGGAAGATGCACAAGCAAAGGAGATAGCTGAAACAAAAGGCGAGAAGGACGAGATGCTCAAGTTGATCATGGAGCAAAATGCACAGTTGAAAGAGATGGAAGCAGAAATGGAAAGGTTAGTGAAGGAGAAGGAACAATCAATGCCTATGGAAGTCATTCCATTGAGTGCAGTTCCACTTACAGGAGTAAGAACAACATCTGTAGTAGGAACCCCCTCAGCAACTCCACTGATAGCTGTGGAAAACACAGTAGAACTGGAAAAATCCATGGAGGAGTTGAACTTGCAAGAGACAAAAATTAGCAGACTAAAAAGGGAGGTTGAGGACCTTGAGGAACTTAAGTCGTCTTACCAGACCAACTACTCCATGGAGAAACAAGCATAAAAAAAGCTCAAACAGGAATTGCAGTAGCTTCAAAAGAAAACAGTAGTAGGCAAGACACTCGCTGAGGCCAAGGAAAATATCTAGATGGATATCTCCAAATCCATAAATGAAATATGGCCTATGGTGAAAATCATGTTCGAGCAAAACGAACTAGTACAAAGGAGCAGGCAGGCTATTGAGAAAATAAGAGGAGAACTAGGAGAAATGCCCACAGAAGCCACTGAGATCATCAAATTCCTGAATTCAAAAACCAGGGAGGAGTTGGAGGATTTGAAGGTTGAAGGCAGGACAAAAACCATCCTCGAGGTCAAGAGGGTTCTGACCAAAATAGGACTAATGCTACAGTTGGAGGAGAAGGTCTAGACTATGGACACAGGAGTGAAAAAAAAATTCGGTAAAATCGAAGCTCTGTAGAAGAAAGGTCTCCCTGATTTAAGGGTCTTAAATGACAAGTTAATGACCCTTCCTGATTATAAATAAAGCCTGGCCACAGTGGCCAAAGATAGTTCAACAATTTTCGGGAATACAAGGCAGCATAACGGGCAAGGCGTTCTTAGAAACCTTGCAGTCAGACATCAACATACAACAGGAGATCCAATATATTTTCATCGTCAAGAAAACTTTTGCCAAGTACACAGAGATGGATGAAATATACCGAAGACTACTCAAAGTCATCATTCCCAGTGATCTTTGGTGGGAAGAGCTACGCAATCTGATCGAGTAGGCGATGAGGTGTCCAAACCCTGTTAGCAATCCAGTTAGATGAAGTCATGCAGATGACTCATCAATGGTTTTCCTAGAAATCAACATGAAGATTTCAACACATCATCAACAGTTCCTGAATTTTTGTATCTTGTTGAGTTAGTTAGCTAAATTTAGAATCTTCCATGTCCTGATCTTTAATGACAGGATTGTATGTAATTTTTGATTATAAATACTCCAAACTTTGAAGTATGAAGGGTTGATCTTTACGCCCTGTAAGCCATAAAGACTGTGATTGTTTATCAAGAGATCTTCTAGTAATACAAAGGGACTTTCACAGGATTCTCGCGTGTTGTTCATTGGTGATGTTTACTTTCCTGTGTTAAATGTTTTTCTCACTCAGTAGTCATATTGTTTTCTAATCTAATCTTTTAAAAGTAGTGCATGTTGCAGGATTTATCTTTGTATACCTTGTTTCCGAGTTTGAAAGATCTTAATGTTTATCTTCTGATATTACAGTGAAGAAATTCTTAAATGCTTCTTTACTTTAATTGACATTCTCATCTTTTCTGCTATCCATCACTTTACTGCTAAAGAATCCAGTGAATGCATCATATCTCCCTATGAAAAGATTCTTTTGTTTCCTGTTTAGATCTCTATATTTATAATACAGACCCCATAGCCCAATGGATGCGTAAAGCCTTTTTCAGCGAATTTTACAAAAACAAAAACAAACCATTCAATCTTACTTTATTTAACTAGCCTAATATCTCAAAGTTAAAACATATCTAAATCATACAGAGAAATCCATCTCTGAAGCTAGTAGTGCTAGATTCCAGTTTCGAAGTGGTTGGATAAAGTTACCTCTAGCAAATTTCTTCTACTCTGACAACCTTTGGGAATTTATAGAGCGATAACATAGTGGTGACCATACTGGGGAACTGAACTAATTTTTAATTCGATGATTTCTTTTCCCTAGAAGAAAACTTTGTTTCTGAACTGATCATAAATCTGAGAAAGAGATAATGTTCAGAGGTTGTTAAAAGTTCGTGCATAGTAATTTTGGACTCATAAAAATAAAAAGATATAAAATTAAAAATACGGCTCCTAAAAGAGCTTATACTTGATCTCACCCAGACCCAGAACCTACAGTAGTAACTGATAATCCAGAATAGTCACTCAGAAAGAAGACTATTGCAGAAGGTTTAGGGAGTTATAGTCCCCTCCATAGGTCCCCTTCTCTTCCAGAGAAACTTGTTGTCCTCCAGGATCTCAAGTTTGACACCACCTTTGAACAAAACCTATTTAGAACGAAATATGATAGCTTTGTGACTGAAACCGTTTTAGATCAAACCATCCTGCAACCACAGACCCCTAAAATACTATCTCACAGGGCGATCCCTGATAAAAAATTCCTTGAATAATTCAACAAACTAGAAACTTTTGTAGCGAAACTTGATCAAGCTTTACACCAAGCCCACTTCCAGCAGTCGGTCGAACTTTCTGCCATAACTATTGTTGCAGCTTCTGTAAAACCTCAACCCACTCACTCTGTGCCTTCTAGTCCTTCATCCTCTTCATCTTCTGTCACCTCCCCACCCATCATCTAGGTTGTTGTCCTGCCTCCTCCACCTATCATGGTAGCCAGATATGATCCTTTGGTGTTGGATTCACCTCTACACGCTATGCCCCAGGACTATCAAACACGACTTCCACAGTTCGATGGTACTGGACCCTTGAATGCACAACAACACGTTGATAAAATGAATGACTATTTTGACTTGTTGGAAGTAGATGAAGTTGACATTCAAATGAGACTATTTGCGCAGAGTCTGATTGGGGATGTTAAGAAATGGTACAAAGTCTTACATGCTTCTTCTGTGTTCGACCTTACATCATTTCAAAGAATTTTTCTGTCCAGTTGGGAGGTAAATAAAAATCCTCTCCAGATCTTGTCAGAATACGAAAACATCAGAAGGAACCAAGGAGAAACAGTACAAGACTACTGCACCTGTTTCAACAATCTGTACAATGCGATTCCAGCCGATATTAAACCCCCACAAGGTTTGGCATTGATAAAATTCCCTGACGGTTTCGACGCTGATATGTCATATCAATTAAGGGAAAGAAATTCTACCACTCTGGAGGACATGCATAAAAGTGCAGTAAGTGTAGAGGCCAACCTATTATCCAGAAAGGCACAGTAGAGGATGGAAAGGAGAGTCATGATTAAAGAGGAGCCTACCACATCCTCTTCTGACGCCAAATTGGATTCATTAGCTAGAGCAATGGAAAGGATGATGGAGAGACTGACTATAGACGAAATAAATCCTCTTAGAGAAAACCAAGTTGCTCCACAAATTCGAAATCCTAACTTCATAAGAAATCCTCCTCAAATTAGGCATAGAGATCCTAGGGATCAAAGAGTACAGAGGATTCATGATCAATAGATCAGACCACCCCTACAGGAAAATTATGCCAATGAAGGTGAGGAGACAATTGAATAATTAGATGACACGCATATAAACCTCATGGGCGTTCACAACGATGAAGCGATTTTACTTACTCAGGAAGAGCAAGAACTTTTCCTTCTTTCTCAAATAGAGTTAAATGAGGAAGCCGAGGATATGAAACAATAGGCATTTGAAAATTCCATTATGGAGGTACACAGGCAGTAAAATATGAGAAGCAAAAAGACAAATGAAAATCCCCTAAAGAAGGTAACCGAAATGAAGAAAATAGTCAAAACTAAGAAGACCTTTGAGCCTTCTACCAAGAAAACCCTGAGAAAGGTAATGTTGAAACTCCAACAAAAAGAAACCCTACCATTTTACAAAGATCAACGCAGACTGAGTTTTCATCAACCAATCGACCATGTACTTCTACCCAGAAAACTATGGTGGACAAATCAGAATTGTTGAGCCAAAGAAGATCACCTACCCCTTTCAGCCTTGAAGGGGAATTAGCCAAAGTGAAGATTCCCATTCCCCTTTCTAAGTTGATGAATAAGAACGTTTATCGATCACAGGTGATCAAAGCACTGAGCATTGAACCTAATATAGGCATGAAGGCCTTGACTGTTGGATCAGCAAATCATTCGGACACGGTAAATATTACCAATGATCAACCTGAACTCCTGTTTGGCCCTGAAGTTGATGGTCAGATTGACACTTGTGTTTTCGCTCCTTTTTACATCAGCCTTAATACACACGACCTGATTCTGCAGAATGCTATGTTAGATTTGGGCGCTTCCCACAACTTGATGCCTAAAGAAGTTATGGAAAAACTAGGACTCGAGGTCACTAGACCCTACAAGGATTTGCACTCTTTCGACTCCAACAAAGTTAGATGTATCGGGTTGATCAAAGACTTATGTATCATCCTAGTTCAAATTCCAACAAAAATTATGGTTATGGATGTTGTGGTTGCGGACATCCCCCCGAAATATGGTATGCTACTGTCCATGTCTTGGGGGGGCAAGTTGAGAGGCACTTTGCAGTTGGATATGTCATATGACACTATCCCAATATTCAGACAACAGAGAAGATTGTACAGAGATACGCTGATGAAATATATGGTCAGCAGCCAAGAAAATCCACATAACTACCCTCTCTACTCTGCACACTCTGATCTGGATTATTTCATCTTGTATAATGACGACGATATGGAAGAACAAATCACTCAATTGGAAGAAGATACACTTAATCCAAAAGAAGGCCAAGAAATCACTGAGGCAAAAAGGAAGGAAATTGTAATAAGTGAAGAATTGCCAGCAAATTTCTGGAGCATGGACTTCGATGGAGCTATAAGCAAAGAGGGAGCGGGAGTAGGATTTTGGTTGCACAATAACAAATCCAGGTATTCATAGAGCCATTCTTACAAACTGAATTTTCAATGCACTAACAACATAGCCAAGTACGAAGCTTTGATGCTCGGTCTGAAACTACTAAAGAAGGTTGGTGCCAAACAAATCATGGTAAGAGGCGATTCTGAATTAATTATCAAACAAATTAAAGGTGAGTATGAAGCAAAACATCCCAGGCTTAGAGCTTATAGGAATGTTGTTGTGGATGCCCTTCAATGTTTCATAGAAATTGATTTGCAGGTGATGCCCATGGGACAAAACATATTAGCAGATGGGTTAGCTATGTCAGCAGCTGCATGCAAGATACCTTTTCGTTCCACTCGCCCATACATGGTAGAGGTGAAGTGCAGACCGACTGTCCCAGACAACATCAAATACTGGCAGGTATTTGGGAATGATGATCAAATTGAAGATTTTCTACAATGTAAAAATGATTTCGAGTGTACAAACATAGACTTAGAAAATGATGATGAAAATGCAAATAAATCTGTTTTTGGAAATGATAGTGTAAATAAAATAGATTTAGAAGAAATAAGTGAAGATGAGCTAGATTCTAATGTTTTGCATTTAAAGAATAATGTATTACCTAGGGGTTTAGTTCCGTTAGAAGACCTGTTTGATTTTAATGACGTGGTGAAAAAACCCAAAATTGAAGCCAGTGGTAAAGAGGTTGAAGACTGTAACATAGGGACCAAGGAGAAACCCAAGATGGTAAAACTTTCCAAATCTTTACCCCCCGAGCAGAAACTCAAATACATTGAACTTTTCAAGGAATATGTAGATGTGTTTGCCTGGGGTTATGAAGACTTAAAATCTTACGACACAAGCATCATACAACATAAGATCCCCATAAAAGAAGAACAAAAACCTTTCAAATAGAAACTTAGGAGAATCAATCCCAAGTTACTACCCCTGATAGAAAAAGAAATCAAAAAGATGTATGATGCTAAAATCATAGTTCCCTTATGATTTTCCAAATGGGTTTCAAATCTGGTTCCAACCTGAAAGAAAACTGGGGAAATCAAGCTTTGTATTGATTTTCGAAACCTGAACAAGGTTTCCCTAAAGGACAACTACCCACTACCAAAAATGGACCACATATTACAAAATGCAGTTGGATCCAGCCGAATCTCCTTACTGGATGGTTTCTCAGGCTATAACCGGGTTCTTGTTCACCCAGATGATCAAGAGAAAACAACCTCCACAACACCTTGGGGTACCTTCATGTACGTGAAAATGCCTTTCGGTTTGATGAACACTGGGGCCACTTTCCAAAGAGTGATGGACATCGCTTTTGTGTAAGTACTTGGCAGATTTATTGTCATTTATCTGGATGATGTAACTATTTATTCCCAATCTGATGAAGAGCACTTACGACATCTCAGACGAGTGTTTGAGAAATGCAGGAAATATGGGATTTCTCTGAATCCTAAGAAAAGCCTTTTCGGATTAGAGGAAGGTAAACTGCTGGGGCACATAATCTCTAAGGATGGAATTAAGATAGATCCCAGCAGAATACAAGCCATTCAGAAACTGGAACACCCAAGGAATATCAAAGAGTTACAATCTTTCATAGGCAAAATAAACTTTCTAAGAAGATTCATACCCAACTTGGTTGAGCTTCCCATGAACATCACCAACATGTTAAAAAAGGACACAAAAATAAAATGGGACACTAAATCCAAGTAGTCTTTTGAACAAGTTAAGCATGCACTCACACAGGCTCTAGTCATGATCAGTCCTGACTTCACCAAAGATTTTTACATTTTCTCTTTCGCTTCTAAACACACCATTGCAGCAGTATTACTACAGAAAAACAACGAAGGGTATGAACAACCCATAGCCTTTTTTAGTAAATCCTTAAGAGATGCTACTTTGAATTATAAAATAATGGAGAAAAAATCTTTTTCCCTGGTAAAAGCCATAAAATATTTTAGAGTATATATTCTCCATTCCCACACAATTGCATACGTTATGAACGTAGTAGTAAAGGACATTTTAACCTAGGACAATCCAGAACGAAGAAGAGGAAAATGCATTGCTATTATTTTGGAGTATGACATAGAGATTAAGCCTACTAAACTGATTAAAGATCAAGGTCTAGCAAAGTTAATGGCTGAATCTAATTTCCATGCTCTAGATATTAATTTCTTAGCTATAGTAGATGAACAGGGAGAGCAGGCGACTCCAAGCGTGAAAGAGGTATTTCTGAACTCTCCATGGTACGTAGACCTAATATTTGTTTTGCATAACTTACAAGCTCCCCCTGGTCTGACCAAAACTAAAGCTAAGTTTTTGAAATTGAAAGCATTAAAATTTTGCATTCTAGAAGGCAATCTTTATTGGAAGGATCCTGGAGGTATTTTGTTGAACTGTCTGTTAAAAGATGAAGCTAACAAAGTATTACAGGATTTTCATGTAGGAGACTGTGGTGGTCACCTGAGCTGGAAGACCACAGCTAATAAAATCCTCAGAGCTCAGTTTTATTGGCCTACACTATTCATTGACGTGCATAAGAAAGCGACTTCATGCCATAAATGTCAGGTGTTCAAGGGAAAAAATAAGCTCCTCCCTTTGCCCCTGAAACCAATATTTGTTGAAGCTCCTTTCCAACAATGGGGATTAGAATTTATCAGAGAAATACATCCTCCCTCTTTGAGCCAACACAGGTGGATCCTCACTGCTACAGACTATTTCAAAAAATGGATTGAAGTTGTACCAAGCAGGAAAGCTATTGATTCTGTCATTATTAAATTTCTAGAAAATAATATCTTATCTCGCTTTGGATGTCCAAGAAAAATCATAACTGATAATGCAGTTGTTTTCTGATCTAAGAAGATCATAGATTTTTGCAACCAGTATCATATCATTTTGGGACACTCCACAGCTTATTACCCTCGGGGAAATGGGCTGGCTGAGTCATCCAAAAAAACCCCGGTGAATATTATTAAGAAGACTCTGCAAGAAAACAAAAAGTCATGGCATAACAAGCTAGTTTTCGCATTGTGGGCCAATAGACTGACCACTAAGAGGTCAATTGGTATGTGTCCATATCAATTGGTCTATGGCACTGAAGCAATTTTTCCTACCTCTTTAGGGGTTCTCGTCATGAAACTGCTGCAAGAGATTCAAGACGAGCCGAACAACTCCCAAAGAAGGATAAACCAGATGATCCACTTGCAACAGTCTAGAGAAGAAGTATACAACAAAACTCAGGTTGTCCAGGAGAGCATTAAAAATATCTTTGATAAAAGAACTAAAGAATATGACTTTGAGCTAGGTGATCTGGTTCTGAGGTGGGATGCTCGAACTGAAGATAAGGGGAAGCATGGAAAATTCAATAGTTTATGAAAGGGACCTTACATGATTCAATCATTCACAAGAAATAATGCTTTTCTACTAAACAACAGCGATGGGACCAATCTTCCAGGAGGACCTGTGAATGGTAGAATGTTGAAGCATTATTCACCTCCTCAGTAGAGGTTTTCAGTCTCACCTCTCCATTGTACAAATCATTTCATTTTCCTTACAATTTTTTGAGTGAATAACTTTGATCAGATGGTTGAAGCCCGCAAAGAAGGCCCTGAGCCACTGAACATTGTCATCAAAATTTTCAAAAATAACACAAATCAAACGACAAAAGAAACCGTGGAAAACTTTTTAGAACATCAGAAAGCAGGATTCTTGGCACTTCACAAGGAGAGTACCATCCCTAGGTGGAGCCGTTGTTATAACCATATAATTTATAGGATCAACTGGTGACTGAAATGTCATCTTTTCACTGTGTTTGGTTGCCAAACAATTTTCCATTCTGTAAATGATTTGAGAAAGAAAAAGAAAAAGAAAAAGAAATGAAAGAAAAAGAATAAAACAGGGCATAAAAGAAATTGAATAAAGCCCTATGCAATAACAATGACTTGGTCCATACAGTTTAAGAATGACCAAATCCTTTTAAATTGATGTTGATAGGATTAGTGAATAAACTTGGCTAAACTGTTTAATCTTAGCCAAGCTTATTAGTTTAGCTAGTGAATAAATTTGACCAAACTACCTAATCTTGGTCAAATAACCCTAGGATAGAAGTAATTTCTTAGTCTAATAGTTTAATCTGGGCTAAATTTCATAGGTAAGTAGGTTAGAGCATAGGTTAGTGGCCTTTATTTCAATAAAATATGCATGATGATCGATGTTGAAATATACCTTTGATGTTTGAAAGGTGAATGTCTAATCCCCATGGTGATACAAAGCAGGGGAAAGCTGGTAAATCCGCATAAAGAACTTGTCCTAAGTTTTCGTAACAAATATAATTTTGCACTAACAAGTTAAAGAAGGCACATATATGAATGGCTGAGATGATGGCACTCAGATCTATGATCAATAAGCTTTTTTGGACCCCCCCGACCGTTCTACCTTTAATGGGGGGGGGTCCGAAATCTTGGATAACAAAGGCGTGCATATGAATGGTTGAGACTTTGGCACCAAAATATATGATTGAGATTAAATTTGGACCCCCCCCGACCGGTCTACCTTTAACGGTGGGGGGGGGGGGTCCGAAAAGTTGGTTAAAGGTCGCGCTCAAATCTACGGTCCAGTGGCAAGCGTACCGATGGACGGCTGGAGATGTATTTTAGACCCCCCCGATCGATCTGCCTTTAATGGTGGGGGGGGGTCCAGAACAAAATGGTTTTCTATCAGGACCCCTTCTCTAACGTGGTAGGAACCTATTGCTTCAGACTCCCACCAGTTACCGCAAACCACTTTCCCACTTACCACTTACCATTTTCCTGATATACCCCCACCGCCCCGTGACATCATTTTTCTACTATCTTCTCCTTATGGTCACATCCCATAACTCCGTCAGTTCATATCCCCTATTCACCCATCACAAGTCCCTTCACCATGGCCGGTCCCCAATCAACACCCTCCGCATCACCCAGTCGTACTCGTCACTCATTTCTACCTTCCATCTCATGCTCCAAAGGACCCATTGGCCATTTATTATAGGCTAACTTATCCATTAGCCTGTTGATCTATCTCCCACCCCCAACGGGTATCTGTTTTCTCAAAACCAACTTTCCTCCATCATTCGCCCATTGCTTATCTTATCCTCGCACCAAGAATTTTATCCTTGTCCTCTTCCAGATTCAATCAACAGCCCAAAACCACCGCCATTCCCACTAACATTTTTTATTTGAATTGCAGGTATTTTCCACAGTGATGGCACCAAAGTCCAAGAAAGCAGAAGCTGAGGAAAATCCTTTCCTCCCACCTCCTGTCGACCTCGACAGGATCCCATTAGCTGACAAACATCACCTAATCCTAGACACAAGATGTGAATTCGACTTTGCGGAGTTGCATTCGTGGCTCAAAGATACTTTCTTAGATTAGAGCGATGAAATTGGGCTCTGGGAGTCCAACCTTCCTCTATGTCTTTTCCCCTAGGTCCATCATTTCCCTAAATTTTCCCTCAAATGTCAGGCTCATTACCTCCCCGACCAGAGAACCATGGTCTCATCATTGGGAGAAAATATTTTCTTCATCACACCAGAAGACATTGATCAGATGATGCAGATACCCATAACTAAATCCGCCTCTCCTTTTAATATTGAAGTCATAACAGAGTTGTACTAGAAACTATCTTTCCCTCAGAGAGCCCAGATTTTTTATCTTTTCCTCCCACGGGATGCTCAACTCCCCAAGACAAATCCCCCGTATCCTTCCTCCCTGTTCTCGAAGAAGGGAAACCAAGTCATTTCATCGCTCTATTATCTGCTTGGTTATTTTTCAGACCAATGGGTGGATGAACCCATATTGGGTTTTCTGTCCATTTTCTCTATCGAGGAAAGGCCCACCACTCAGTTTGACTATAGAACTTTCCTGGCGAGCAGTATTCACGAGTAGCTTTCAAATTTTTCCATAGAGGGAATGTTCTGGTATTCTTCCATACTAGCTTGAATGTTCACTTTCTTTCAAGCGAACATGTTCTCTTTCTCAATGCAGAAAATGGACAAGGATGGGAAGTCGCAAGTGGTAATATCTTGGACTTCCCTGCTTAGATGAAATTCCATAGAGTTCAGTTTCAAACAGTTTATTGAGCAGTTTTACCACCTAGTGGTGAGCATGCTCAGTGGCAGACTAGAACCAAGAATTAATGAGGAGATTCAGAGGATCTTGCATCTTTCAGACCTTGCAAAAACTGGAGATTGGTACCTTTACCAAAATCATACCGAGATCAGAGTATATGGATGCGAGTTGGCTCCATACAAACTACCTAAGTATTTACTCATGAGGACATTTGCTCTGGAATACATAAGACAAATGATAAACTCGGACGACATACACTTTTCGTCTCTAAAGAAGAAACAACAGCTTAGAATTAAAGGGAAAATTGGTTCTTTTATCTGTAATAACCGAGGCGGCAGGGAAGAGGCAGACAAACTTTTGAGAGAAATGAAGTTCCATGTTAGTTTCCTATGGCACTATGATCCATGCGGGATAATTTTGTAGATGAGGGTTAAGAATTAAAATGTTCCATATGTTCATACACCCAAGCCTGAGATAGAAAAGTTCGCAAATCAAACAGAATGGGAGTCGAATACTCTGGTAGAGATAGAACAGCAGGACCCTTCGGTCATGATCTCACAGAGAACTAGACCACAGGTTCCCAAGGAGAAAAGATCCAGAAAGGATACTTCACCTTCTGTCACCGAAGTCTCCGCTGAAGATTTCCAATGACACACCAAAAGGCTAAAACCCATTCATACAATTGACACGGCTAGTGAAAAGGAAACCCAATCCACTACTTCTAGGGAAGGTGATCAACCACCTCTTATCACAAGCGGCAAGCAGATCATTTCCTCAGTTTCGTCCAAGAAGCCGACAGATACTTCACTAGTTGACCAGCCAAGTAAAGGAGGACCAAAGTTGAGTATTTTTAAGAAGTATGATTTGATTAAGAAGAGGAATCAAACGCTGATTAGAAGCACTTATGCTCAGTTTTGGAAAGAGTCATCAACGACACAGCACAGACTATTGTCTGCATTCGATATTGAGAAGGGTAGAATGCACATGGATTTTCTGTAGGCACAGGTGCCTAACCCGAAGGTAATCATTGATTACAAAAGGGCGACGTTCGAGTTTCACACCAGGGATGTGCACCCTGCTGATCAAATGGATTTGCATAGGAAAAATGGAGAAATGGTTTTCTCCACTTTGGAAAATTCTTCTACTACAGCTGCTAAACTACAGGTCTCTCTGAGTAATGTTCAGACACATCTGAAGTTAGAGAAAATATCATCCTTTGAAAAGGATAAAAGAATTAAAACGTTGGAAGAACTGGTCCTCAAGATCAGGTACGACCCCTCGAACATGAAAGTAGTCGAGGATATGCTTGAAAAGAAAAATGTCGATATAGCATCTTTGAGGAAAAAGCTAAAACTACCACCAACGAAAGATGCACAAGCAAAGGAGATAGCTGAAACAGAAGGCGAGAAGGACGAGATGCTCAAGTTGATCATGGAGCAGAATGCACAGTTGAAAGAGATGGAAGCAGAACTGGAAATGTTAGTGAAGGAGAAGGAACAATCAACGCCTATGGAAGTCATTCCATTGAGCGCAGTTCCACTTACAGGAGTAAGCACAACATCTATAGCAGGAACCCCCTCAGCAAAGATTCCCTTAGCAACTCCACTAACAGCTCTGGAAAAGACAGTAGAACTGGAAAAATCCATGGAGGAGATGAACTTGCAAGAGACATAAATTAAGAGACTAAAAAAGGAGGTTGAGGACCTTCAGAAACTTAAGTGTTCTTACCAGAACAACTACTCCATGGAGAAACAAGCATCAGACAAGCTTAAATAGGAATTGCAGCAGCTTCGAAAGGAAACAATAGTAGGCAAGACACTCGCTGAGGCCAAGGAAAATATCTGGATGGATATCTCCAAATCCATAAATGAAATATGGCCTATGGTGCAAATCATGTTTGAGCAAAATGAACTAATACAAAGGAGCAGGCAGACTATTGAGAAAATAAGGGGAGAACTGGGAGAAATTCCCACAAAATCCACTGAGATCGTCAAATTCTTGAATTAAAAACCAGGGAGGAGTTGGAGGATTTGAAGGTTGAAGACAGGACAAAAGCCATCCTCGAGTTCAAGAGGGTTCTGACCAAAATAGGACTAATGCTACAGTTGGAGGAGAAGGTCCAGACTATGGACACATGAGTGCAAAACTTTTTCAGTAAAATCAAAGCTCTGCAGAAGAAAGGTCTCCCTGATTTAAGGGTCTTAAATGACAAGTTAATGACCCTTCCTGATTATAAACAGAGACTAGCCACAATGGCCAAAGATAGTTCGAAATTTTCAGGAATATAGGGCAGCATAACGGGCAAGGTGTTTTTAGAAACCTTGCAGCCAGGCATCAACATACAACACAAGATCCGGTATATTTTCATCATCAAGCCAACTTTTTCCAAGTACATAGAGATGGATGAAATATACCGAAGACTACTCAAAGTCATCATTCCCAGTGATCTTTGGTGGGAAGAGCTATGCAATCTGATCGAGTAGGCGATGAGGTGTCCAATCCCTTTCAACAATCCAGTCAAATGAAGTCATGCAGATGACTCACCAACGGTTTTCCCAGAAATCAGCATGAAGATTTCAACACATCATCAACAGTTCCTGAATTTTTGTATCTTGTTGAGTTAGTTAGCTAAATTTAGAATCTGCCACGTCCTGATCTTTAATGACATGATCGAATGTAATTTTTTATTATAAAAACTCCAAACTTTGAAGTATGAAGGGTTGATCTTTACGCCCTATAAGCCATAAAGACTGTAATTGTTTATCAAGAGATCTTCCAATAATACAAAGGGACTTTCACAGGATTCTCACGTGTTGTTCATTGGTGATGTTTACTTTCCTATGTTAAATGTTTTTCTCACTCAGTAGTCATACTATTTTCTAATCTAATCTTTTAAAAGTAGCGCATGTTGCAGGATTTATCTTTGTATACCCTGTTTCCAACTTTGAAAGACCTTAATGTTTATCTTCTGATATTACAGTGAAGAAATTCTTAAATGCTTCTTTACTTTAATTGATATTCTCATCTTTTCTGTTATGCATCACTTTACTGCTAAAGAATCCAGAGAATGCATCATCTTGCCCTATGAAAAGATTCTTTTGTTTCCTGTTTAGATCTCTATCTTTATAATACAGACCCCATAGCCCAATGGATGCGTAAAGCCTTTTTCAGCCAATTTTACAAAAAAAAAAACAAACCATTCAATCTTACTTTATTTAACTAGCCTAATATCTCAAAGTTAAAACGTATCTAAATCATACAGAGAGATCCCTCTCTGAAGCTGGTAGGGCTAGATTCCAGTTTTGAAGTGGTTGGATAAAGTTACCTCTAGCAAATTTCTTCTACTCTGACAACCTATGGGAATTTATAGAGCGATAACAATACGGTTAATATTAATGTGTAAAAGAAGTTTTTGAAGCTTTTGTTCAAGAAAATCAAAATTACATTGCATGATATTTCTCTTATTAAATAGGAAGGGCCCAACAAGGCACATATTCATAGGGAAACAAATTGCATTACCTAATCATGGATTAGATGAAGAGTCAATGGTTGAATCAAAAGAAAAGCCTATAGAAGCACTTGAATAAAATACAAAATGAAAAAAAGGAAGAAGAATCTAAGGAAGAGTCAAAGAAAGAAGAATGGATAGTTAATGTTTTTGTATATTGCTACCCACACCACACAGAGAAACACTAGTCATCAAGTCAAGGCATCAACATCAACAATTTTTTTATAGATCAACATGGAACTATAAATCCAACCAATATGGAGGCACATGGAGGACTAAAATCAATGCATGAAGATATCAAAGTAGCATAGTGAAAACAAGGATTCCAAGGAGAAACTACAATTAATATCAAGGAGGAAAGACCACAGTTGGACCCCATGTCCATATTTCACTAGGATGGATGGATGCTCATGCATGGTTCCATTTAACTACATTGCTTAGTAGGTCATATTATATGGCTTCTTCCTATGTTTAAAGGATGAAAGATGTAAATGGGGATGGAATGTACCTAGGGGGGGGAATATGGGGTACCTAGGGAGGTAAGCAAGGGGACAATGAATGTAATATGGCCATAATAATGTAATCTTCCCACTTTGTAATTAAAAGGAAATAATATAATAATAAGAGGTAGTTGGCATAGAGCCATGGAAATACTCATAAGAAATCATAAATACACATGAGTATCATTGTATTGGAGGTGTGTTGGATTATATTTCTTTACAGAAAGCATGGATTGTGGAGTGATTACTTCCATAAGGAATAATCGATGGTGTTACCCTACCTTAAGGGTTCGTCTCTATATTCTTGTGTTGTTCATGGTAAATGTTTTTTTACCTTTGAAGTTTAAGGGTTTAATTATTAATTTTTACAATTTATTCTCTCTTATATATATCAAGGTTCACAATAGGTATACTTTTTTTGCTATACATAGTTCCATATGGTGTATTTTTGGTTATTCCATGATAGGTGGTATTTGTTTGACACACCTACCACACTTAGAGGGGGGGTGAATGAGTGTGGGGCTATTTTTCCCAAACCTTCCCTCTTTACATAAAACTCCTTAGTTAACATTCAACATTTATTCATTACCCATTGTTGTCATTTATAACCAGTTAGATGTGAACATATATCAGCAAAACATATCATCAACAAGTCATCACCACAAGGAAAACAAAGAACACAAGATGTATGTACAATTTTTCTTTTTATTATGGACAACAATCTGGGGTTTATCAACAACAATTGAATAGAGTACAACTCTACAAGAGCACCAGCTCTATAATGCAAGACTCAGCTTACACCCTCAACACCAACTGAGATGAGGCAACAATCCTCAACAGATATCAATCTTTCAATAGGTACACGACCTGTCAGTAGTGCAGCCCACGTGTGTACGCACATTGGCTCACTACAGCCTGTGTGTTCACGCAGCCAGTGTATAATGCAACATGTGTATGCTTCTAAGAAACTAGGGTTTTTCTTTGCTTCACATGCTCAGATCCTCTGCAACTTGCAATCACTTTCTCTTATGTCTTCCACTATCCAAACTGACCCACATCCGGTCACAACATCTCTAAGCTCTCCAATTGCTTGCTCATGATCCACAATAGATCAATATGAATGCTATCTCAAACGTGTATAAGAATATATTATACCATAGCAATCATGTCACCAATGAATCACAAGAGTAATGATCACTCCATCAACCAAACTGAACCACAACATAGAAGCCATACCAAGAATTCCCTAAGAATTCCTATCACATCAAACAATAGTATTCATAAAGACAATAATGTAATCATACCAGTGTCTCAGTGATAGATTTGAGGCCATAGAATGTAGATCTGGAACCTACCTAATCATCCAAGAGCTTGGCACCAGCTCAAACACAAGTCTTCACCATTCTGTCCACCATACGCTCCCTATCTTCAGACAGCCAGCGTACATACTCACCCTATACACAACCAGCCCATGTATACCTCAATGTATATTCACCCTATACACAGACAACCCACGTATGCATCAGGAACTAGGGCTTGTAAAGTTCTGAGAATTTTTCCATCAAGATCTCCAACATTGCCGAAACTTTGATGCATCCATGAGATCCCCCTCTCGCTCTCTTCCTCATAATAGATCTTCAATCATGCTCAAGAGATCCACACCAAAGATTCTCTCACAAGAAGCTCTCCAACAATACTCCACAAGATAATCTCAATAGAATCTCTCTATTGATCCACAAAAAGGATGATCTATAAGAGACCATATCTATCTTATTTATACTTTCATCCTCTAGGTCACTTAACCCATTTTTAGGTCACTTAACCCATTTTCCTTATTTTAGGGTTAACCACTTTCCATAAATAGAAAGTTCTCCAATATTTTATCATTTAAATATTCCTTCTTGATTTTGTCACCTCTTTATCATTTAAATAATGATTTCTTCTTTTAGGTCACTTTGACTTCTTTGACCTTGGGGGCTTCAAGTCTTCATATGGGGATCCTCCAACTTCATAAGGCCATAACTCTCAAATCGTGAGGAGTTATGTGACATTCCACACACCACCGGAAATGGCATGACAAGCACTATCCTTCTAGGATAGTTTCACCAACAAGTTCATTGATATTCATCTCATTATTCCACATACAAGCATGGGTCCTCCAACCATTCTTCTAGGATAACTCAATCCACAAACCGTCTTCCCGTGAGGGATTTCACCATAAGGGGACCACTTTGGAGTTCATTCATTTGTCCACCTTATCAATCATGATAAGACAATAATGAGTCATCTTTTCATCAAAAAAAATATGCATCATTATGTATCAATGACAACTCATTGATCCATCTTCATCTATTCATCATATCAATGATCCATCTTTATCAATTGGTTTCCACTTTGAAATCTATCATTCTCATAAAGTATAATTCATTCACATTGTTCATCAATCATCAATCAATCAATCCTATCAAATAATCCATCACTTGACATCAATCAATCAATCCTATCAAACAATCCATCACTTGACATCAATCAATGACATCAATCAATCAAACCATTGGCATCAATGACAACATGATCCAAAAATCTCCCCCTTTGGCATTGATAGCAATACCAACATTTATGTCAATCACCAATCACCAATTATTGATGTCAACATATAGATAAGGCATGCTCTACATCAATAGTCAATATGACTATCTCTCCCCATCAATAAACATCAATCACATCAATGTGATTAACTCTCCCCCTTTGACATCAATGGAAAAGGGTCATTCTCCTCTTGGGGCTTCTCCCCCTACTTGAAATCTCCTTGGGGTTGCTCCCCTTGTCTGAATTCCTTTGATATTCCTCTGAATAATCTTTCCCCTTTTGAACATGGGATATCACTCCGATGTAATGTTGAATATACATCGAACATACTCCCCCTGTGACCATCACTCCTCCTGGAATTATTCCTCTGTGCTCTTACTTCAAATATAGGGCTCTTTTCTAGGTATGCATTTGATAAATATCTCCTCCTAGAATCATGGGAAGAAGAATGACTCCCCCTAATGGTATGTCTCCCGCTATCTTCTCTACAAGATGAACAATATGCTACCTTATGAAGATCCTTGGACCTGTTCATGCATCAAACTTGTGCCATACCATACATCATGAAACAAAAGACATGTCATCAATGAAATAGAGAATCATGAACAATATATCAACCAAGTACATCATGTACCAAAATGTGCCTATAATGCACAACACCCATGTACATCAACAATGTGCCAAAAGATATAATCCATGAAATGTATCCACCATATGCCAACATGTGCATCTACCAATATGCCAACACGTGCATCTACCAACCATGTGTATCTATCAATATGCTAAACAAATACCATCCATGAGTGTACCATCATGCATCATTACTTGCACCAAGAAAGTATATCAACCATGCATCAACAATATATGACTCCCAAAGGTGTACACCTCAACTCACCAACTACATGTCCCAATATGTAATCCAACCATATGCAAAATGCATGCACCATGATATCCAACAATACCATATGCTTCCAATAATACATCATAAGATATATCAATGAAACTTCAATTATGTACCAACCATGTACCCCAACAAATTATTTTACATAATCCAATAGATGAGCATTTGATCAACATCAATCCATACTCATGGGTTAGTGCTATGCACCTAAGATTTATTTTATATCATAACCTTGTGTGATATAACTTAGAACCATGAAAACCTACAGCAAACAGTGTTAGAACCTGCAATAAACAATGTCAGACCCTGCAACACAAAGTTATACCATCACATCAAGCTACAATCCTTGTGCATAGCCCTTTTCTTTAGGCTTAACCACATATACGTGGCCTGCTGCACAACAGAGCGTGTGTGTACACGACCTATGCAAGGTCAGCCAATGTATGTACGTGATTGTCACCACTGTCACCCACATATGCCTCAGTAGATGTCTTACTTAAGCTTCCCTTTAGTCTTTCATTCTATTTTGGTTTCTCTGTCTTCTTCACCCACTTCTGTAGATGACCCTTCTCCTCAGAACTTGAGCTCTGAGCATCCATATTTTCAAAGTTGTCTCCCTTTGTTACTTCATTCCTTCTTCTAGCCATGCTATGTGAAGTCCTCATCATGAAATTTCTTCTTGTGTTCCATCACTCCTGGGATTTGTGGCCAAATCCATTACAACTGTAGCATCTCATGGAGTTACAGTGAACAACAATATGTCCTACTTGATCACATCTCCAACACCATCTGGTGTTATAGAATCTTCCATTATATCTCCTTTCATAAGATATACATTCAAAATCTTTGTGACCATATCCATTACATGAATAACAATTCCCATGAAAAATACTTTCATACCTTTGCTTTGGTGTCCCAAAAGTAGCTTCTTGATGTCTTCCTTGATTTGTTCTTTTGAAATCTTCTTTTTCTTGTGTAGATGGTTGTTTTGAAACATTTTCTTCCTTCTTTGATGGACTTACCTCATGCTTCTTTGAGGTGCTTGCTTCAGCATGTGTATCTTATCCTTTGTATCCAAGACCTGATTTATTACATGGTGATCTTTGACTTTCCAATATCTCATCCAAGATTCTTGAGTTATTCAAGAATTTATTTGACTTCTCTACCTTCTTTCTAATGTCAACAATTTCATCTTCTAGATTACAACATGACTCTTCTTTTTCATTTATTTGAATCTTCAATAGCTCCTCTACTCTTTTGGCTTCTTCAATTTGGGTCTTGAGATGGAAAATGGTTTCAAAACTTTTTCTAATCTCATCATCTACATTTATATCTTCTTTTCCATTATTTAGTCTTGTGATCTCTTCTTCCTTTTCTTCTAATTTAGAACTCTCTTCTTGTTCTTTGAGCATTCCCTTTAACTTCAAGATGTACCTTTGACTCCTCCTAAGAAACTTCTTAGTGTTATCCGAAAGATAGTTATAGTGTGTATAAAAATGATCACTCCTATACATGTATAAACACTATTCAATTTCCTTTTAAGTTCTAATATATTTTCTTCTATTCTTTCCATGGGATAACTATCATCAAACTTTACACAACTGTTTCTAGATCATCTTCTTCACTTGAGAAAAATTCAACATCATCACACTTTGAATCATTGCAATCAAGAGTCTTGGAAGATTACTTACCTTCAATATCTTCCTTCTTTCCAACACCATCACATGATTTTTTGCCTTCATTTGAAATGTCTTCAAGATCTTCCTTTGTGCTATCATTACTTGAGTCTTTATCTTCACTTGAAATGTTTTCAAAATCACATTTATAAACAATGCATTCAAGAGTTTTTGATGATTCTTTACCTTTGATGATCTTGATGGAGTGGTCTTCAACTTCTTTCTTCTCTTTCTTGCTTTGATATGTCTCCTCTAGCTTTAGCCATAAATCCTTGGCGGAAGTGCATTGTCCCATGCTCTCTTTGATAGGGCTTGAGAGTCCACCATGAATGGTCTTGAGAGCCAATGCATCATTCTTCTTTCCTTCCCTTTGAGCTACAAACTTTGACTTGTTCTTCAATGGAACCGATCCACCAATGGATGCCTTCCAAATAGATGCTCTCATTGTCTTCAAATATAATCTCATCTCTATTCTCCAAGTAGAATAGTATTCCTCATAAAGCATTGGAACTTCATCATCCATTTGTGTGTCTATGGATCTCCTTCAATCTTGTTAAGTCTTGTAGTGAAGGCCCGCTCTGATACCAATTGTTGGACACACCTACCACACTTAGAGGGGGGGTGAATGAGTGTGGGGCTCTTTTTCACAAAACTTCCCTCTTTACATAAAACTCCTTAGTTAACATTCAACATTTATTCATTACCCATTGTTGTCATTTATAACCAGTTAGATGTGAACATATATCAGCAGCATATATCAACAACACATATCATCAATAAGTCATCACCGCAAGGAACACAAAGAACACAATATGTATGTACAATTTTTCTTTTTATTATGGACAACAATCCGGGTTTTATCAACAACAACTGAATAGAGTACAACTCTACAAGAGCACTAGTTCTATAATGCAAGACTCAGTCTACACCATCAACACCAACTGAGATGAGGCAACAGTCCTCAACAAATATTAATTTGTCAACAGGTACATGACCTTTCAGTAGTGTAGCCCGTGTGTGTACGCTCACTGGCTCACTACAGCCCGCGTGTGCATGCGGCTAGTGTATAATGCAACATGTGTATGCTTCTGAGCAACTAGGGTTTTACTTTGCTTCACATGCTCAGATCCCCTGCAACCTGCAATCACTTTCCCTTCTGTCTTCCACTATCCAAACTGACCCACAACCAGTCACAACATCTCCAAGCTCTCTAATAGCTTACTCATGCTCCACAATAGATCAATATGAATGCACTCTCAAACATGTATAAGCATCTAGTATACCATAGAAATCATGTCACCACTAAATCACGAGAGTATTGATCACTCCATCAACCAAATCAACCAAACTGAAACATCATAGAATCCATACCAATAATTCCCTAAGAATTCCCATCACATCAAACAATAGTATTCATAAAGACAATAATGTAATCATACTAGTGTCTCAATGATAGATCTAAGGCCATAGAATGAATATCTGGAACCTGCCTAATCATCCAAGAGCTTGGCACTACCTCAAACACAATTCTTCACCATTATGTCCACCATATGCTCCATGTCTTTAGACAACCTTCATACATACTCACCCTATACATAGCTAGCTCGAGTATACCTCAATGTATATGCACCCTATACACAGACAACCCACGTATGCATCAGAAACTAGGGTTTCGAAAGTTCCAAGAATTTTTCCATCAAGATCTTCGACTTTGATGAAACTTTGATGCGTCCATGATATCCTCCTCTTGCTATCTTCCTCATAATAGATCTTCAATCATGCTCAAGAGATCCACACCAAAGATGATCTCACAAGAATCTCTCCAACAATACTCCACAAGATAATCTCACTAGAATCTCTCCATTGATCCACAAAAAGGATGATCTGCAAGAGACCATAGCTATCTTATTTATACTTTCATCCTCTAGGTCACTTAACCCATTTTTAGGTCACTTAACCCATTTTCCTTATTTTAGGGTTAACTACTTTCCATAAATAGACAGTTCTCCAATATTTTATCATTTAAATATTCCTTCTTGATTTTGTCACTTCTTTATCATTTAAATAATGATTTCTTCTTTTAGGTCACTTTGACTTCTTTGACCTTGGGGGCTTCAAGTCTTGATATGGGGATCCTCCAACTTCATAAGGCCATAACTCTCAAACCGTGAGGAGTTATGTGACATTTCACATACCACCGGAAATGGCAAGGCAAGCACTATCCATCTAGGATAGTTTCACCAACAACTTCATTGATATTCATCTTATTATTACACATACAAGCATGGGTCCTCCAACCATTCTTCTAGGATAACTCAATCCGCAAAGCATCTTCTTGTGAGGGATTTCACCATAAGGGGACCACTTTGGAGTTCATCCATTTGTGCACCTTATCAATCATGATAAGACAATAATGAGTCATCTTTTCATCAAACAAACTATGCATCATTATGTATCATGACAACTCATCGATCCATCTTCATCTATGCATCATATCAATGATCCATATTTATCAATTGGTTTCCCCTTTGACATCTATCATTCTCATAAAGGATAATTCATTTACTTTTTTCATCAATCATCAATCAATCAAGACTATCAAACAATCCATCTCTTGACATCAATCAATAATTTGACATCAATCAATCAAACCATTGACATCAATGACAACATGATCCAATAGTATTGTACCACCATTCTGTAAGGGGAAGTTGTTGTTCCTATTGGTGCATCTTTTCAGAAGCAAGGAATCTCAAATAGATTTATAAGCACTTATTAACCACTACTATTTGGCCATCATCTTAGGGATTATATGTAGTTCTCACATTTAGCTATGTACCTTGAATTTTAAATAGCTCCTGCCAAAATTTGTTAGTGAATGTGGGGTCCTAATCTGAGACAACACTAGGTAGCATATCACAATACTAGGTACTTAGCAACAACTTAAATGATGGTTGTTTTACTTCATCAATATAGTTGCCCAACCTAGAAGAAATGTTTTACTTCATTAATATAGTGCATTGGCCAACCTAGAAGAAATGGGTTACAAGGAGGATGCATTTTTTTTCTAATTACTTAGTTTCAATTTTGATTTATAGAGAAATAACACAACATATTTTCATAGAAATTCATGCATTGTCCCTTGCTATGATACACTTGGTGCACTCATTGTGATGCACTTTGATTGTATCAAATCATACAAGATATGGTATTATTATTTCCTCTAAATCTTCTCCTCCCAGGGTTATTTGTGGTAGTGGTAGTGTGCCATGGATTTTCCTTTTTTGAGGCTCAAATCATTGAAGGCCAATTAGAGTAGAGGTAAAGAAACTTCCAAATTCTTCTGTTGCTTACTAAATATAACTTCTTCATCAAACAATACCTATATTATTCCATTGTCTAGCTAATTCATCCTACATGCAGGGTCCTCCTCCACCATTGTACAATTCATAAATTTTCAGGAGTGTGGGGAATATGTTAGGTGTGTGGAAATTCAAGGTCCATGTTATAGCGCCAATTTCCACCATTGAAGCAATGATTCTCTTATTGGCCTAGTTGTTATCCTACTTTCAGACACCTCATCCCCATACCTCATTGAGATATTCTAAAAAACACTTTTTTGGAACTTGTACGCTCCCTAGAAGCTATGCAACGTGTGTATACGTGATTTCTCCAAGGAAATTCACGTACATGATAATAAATTCCTATATATATATATATATATATTCCTAATTAAATTTTGAGTTATGAGTTTGGTTAGTTTCCTAACTCCATTTACCCATACTCAATCGTCTCTAACCAACTAGAGATGGCTTAAATAAAGAATTTGGTACAAGGAGAAAGGTAATGATTCAATGCATATCAAAAGTAAACATTATATTGGCTATCCCTGCCATGTATGCAAGCCCATAAACCTCCCATTCTCTATTGGTTCTTGACCTAGAAA
Organism: Picea engelmannii; assembly: GCA_009831015.1. Taxonomy (NCBI): domain Eukaryota; kingdom Viridiplantae; phylum Streptophyta; class Pinopsida; order Pinales; family Pinaceae; genus Picea; species Picea engelmannii. Next base: position 767,698 of record ML776824.1, read on the forward strand.
CCCTTGTTTCCAGTCCTCTTTGAACACCTTTCTATTTGACTAAGAGTTTCCTTATATCCTCTTTAAGTTTGTTGGTGAATTGAAGTTCAAGGCCAATATTTATAGCATAATCTTGGGTGGAGGGACCCAGATTCATGTCTATAGAGCAACTCCACTTCTGTATAGGTAATTTTTTAACTACCAAACTGTTGAATATTTATAAGAAGCTCATTCCTTCGAAAAGTTGTGTTCTTAATGTTTGATTCAAAATTATTTAATATATGTTGTTTAGAACACTAGTTGAATTGATTTCCTTTCATATTTAATTGAACTAACATGTAGTTATTAGTATAAATACCTCTGTCTTCATAAACTTGCATGCTTGAAGTTTTTGCAAGTTGCAAGGGAAGCTATTGGAAAGAGCGAGAAGATTCTAAAATTTGGGATCAACATAAAACATAGGAACGTTGTTGAGTTTACTTTTATTCTCCTCAATATAGTTAGTTATTTAAATTGAATCGATTAAAAAATCTTTGTTGTATGTTATATTTGGGGATTTTATATCATTTAGGGTTTTTGTTTGTTACAGTAGCCTACTACTGTAGGGAATTTTCCCTGAAAGCAGTCCTTTTCTTGAAGACTTTCTCACCACCCCTATGCATAGATATGTTATATGAACGATCGCCAACCATAATGATATCAAACCTTCATGGCAAGGGACACTCATATTTTTATATGATGAAGCCATTTTTCACATTTAGACACCCTTTGCAAAGATGAATACCTACATTTTCCTATCTATCTACTTCAAAATTGAGATTGTGAAGAACATGATAGAATTCTATTAGGTTGAATTCCTTCTCCACAAAAATATTTGTTGGAGATATTTGGGAGAAAGAGATACTATTTGGAAGAGAGGGATTTAATAATTAGTAGAGTTAACAATAATAGTTACCTTATGGGATCCTTTTCCTCTAATATTTGTGAAACCCTATAGAAAACAAGTGCTTCTACCTCATTGTTCATGGCATAACCAAGTCTCCAGGAAAATGGAAATTTATTCATTCTTTTATACCTAGTTAGTATTTCTACATCAAATATAATCTACTAAAGGATTTGGGCTTCCATGTACCCTTGATCATATTAGAATCTTCATAGGCACACTTGAAACCAACCCTACAAAAACATGTCGGTCATTTTGTTTCTATAGTACACTAAGAGTATCACTGGGGGAGATCACTCTTGAGTACCTAAGAATCAGATAGTGTGGTTAAGGGCATGGTTGATCTTCCTTAGTCATAGTTGTGAAATACCATCCAAGCACTATTGTTTAAAATCCATGGTATATTAGAGAGCTATAACACCTAACATTCATTTTCTCTTAGAAACCTATCAAACCCTTGACTTTGCAACACATGGAATGAAGAATCCTATTGATAAAAAACTCTTTACCAACTAATACAAACCTTCCAAAACAGGTTGAGAATATGGATGACCAAGAAACCACATAACTAAGTTTGGTTCTTAAAGTTAACTCTACATCATTAAAGAAAAACATCCCATTAAAACATTAGAGTGTAAAATCATATTCCAAAATTATAGTTTTTGCATGCATTTATTTGGTTTTTCTCCTCTTCGAAGAAGTCAATGAAAATTTTCACCCAATTGAAATTCTATGAATTCTTTCATTCATAGAACTCTAACTATTTTTAACATGCTTTATGTGAGAATCCACAACACTCGATAATATTAACATCCCTTAGTCCCCTTCCTCCATATGTCTTCAATACAATCCATTCAACACATGTTAATATCATTGCAATCAATTTCTCTCCATCCAAATCTCTATAATTCTTCCCAACTCCTCCAGATTTAGCATAGATACAAACTTTAACAACATAACTGTATATTATAAATTAATAATGATTGTCATAGAGGCCCACCCTTCCCTTTCATACCCAAGTTGTTTTGAATATCCCTTCAATGTTTCAAAGGAAATAAAATTCATTTAAACTTCAAGATACATTGATTGATAGGCCATAAGGACCAAAAAAAACCAACGATATTATAACAATAAGGGAAATTTGTATCATAGCTATCCCCTACCTTTGTTTTTAAAGAGATAAACATTCAATAATGGAGAAACATTCTGACTTGCTAAGACTACTATAGTATATAAGAGGCACATAACACAAGTGGCATATTAAAAACTAGAGATGTACCAATTGTGAGTGTAATAATATTTTTATGAAGAGGGAATTTTTAGGATGCATGCCATAAATAATAGGGATAAGGTGTTTTCCAATCTTATGAAATACTTTCCTATGCTTTTGCTTTTGATTGTAGTATAGGAGACTTTCTCTCCACCTTAGCCACCTTAACATATGCTTTGACCTTTGTTTTTTCTCTTTCTTTTCCTTTCATTATTTTAATTGAATTTGCCACTCAATTTGCATTAACTAATTTTCTCTTTCTATGGCCTCTATGCCCACCTCTACATATGTATTTTCCTATGCCTATGGTGTTTCCACTTGGAGGGAAAGGCCTCTATATAAATAATCCTTACTTATACATAATAACTAAGCCTCGAATATATGGAAATGCATAGATGGAAATAGAGCATGGTTATTTAATATGGAGCCTCTAGTTGAAGATCCAAACTCAATAATATCAAAATCTACTCTTTTCAAAGGTGCCTCTACTACTACCTTGGTACTAGCCACCTCTTCTTCTATTTCCATTTCTTATGGATAAACAATTGAATATAGACCTATAATTTCTCATGCTCATATTTCTTAAAGTGGACTGCTTGGAACTAATTTTACATTTCTAGTTTCTCTGGTCTAATTATAGTTCCTATGCATTTGGTAATTTTCATAGCTAGGGTGCTACTGATGCTTTCACTTGGTAGGAGTTTAAGTTTTCTCTAATAATTATGTAATTAAATCCCCTCCAAGTCCATCAGTAAAAATATTTATCTATAGTTTATGTACCCATTTATGTATAAAAATAGTTTATGTACCCATTTATCTAGGTCCATCAATATAAATATTAGATATAAACACTGGAAACAATAAGCACTAGGACTATGAAAACATAAGCACCACGTAAAAGAATAATGGATTTGTAACATAGATACAAGCTAATTATCACTGTAACTACTAAGCACTACCTCTTATTAGAAGCTCCTGATTCTCCATTTCATTTGTTGATGCTTAATATCCGATAGCATACTAATTGTCGATTCATGTCCTCCCTTTGAGAGATCCCCTAATATGTACAATAATCCTTGGGCTTGGTTCCATGCATGAATTAAAGTTATGAAGTCACCTTGCCATACCTAGCAAATTTTGTGTCTTATCTAAATGAGACCAGATCCTTCATCATCTTCAACCAAGAAATTTCTTATTAATATTTAGCACATTTAAAATGTACATCACTTATAATTAAAATTTTTGAAAATATCACCCATTCAACTATAACTTTAACTCAAACTTAAAGTTAAACTTAACTCAAACTTTGATCCTAGAGTAAGACCTACAAGTGCCTCTGATTGGCTAAGAGTTCATCTCCCTTGAACATAAGGAAATAGGGTAATGAGCCAAAAAACAATGGCATGACCACTTTGTATCTACTGGCATTGGTTTGACAGAAATATGGGCACTCTACCAAAATATATTCACTTTGCAATATTTGTGGCCATCACCAAAAAAAAACTAAAACAATATATTTCTAAATCAATGATATATTCACTTCTTGGACTCCGTTTGAGATTATTTTCTTTTGGAAATTGGGTGTTTTTGTGAGAGGAGCTCAAGTATACCACTGATTTCTTCATATTTTTCACCTAAAGTTTCATAAATTGATCTAAATTCCTCCATCCTCTTTTTTTTCGTCAAATTTTTTGTAAAAAGACAAAAATAAAATTCTCCTTTTCTATCCCAAGAAAGAGATTTGATGCCACTTCCAATGTACTTAACCCCAAAATTATGTTCCCACTTATAATGAGGTATGAATAACTCATTTGAGTCTAGTTACCACCCAAATTGTGCTTATTGATGAAATCCTAATCCACAAGGTACAACTCAAGGGGAAATTGTTAGGACAATCACCATTGTCACCTCAATAAACTATCCTCTTCACTTTGCACCAAATCTCTTTAGGCTAAAGGAGGGTATCCCTAGTAGGATTAATAATACCAAGAAATGAGGCACAAGAAGAAGTTGAGGGTAGCCTTAGTAAACTAGAGTTTTATGGTTTTCAGGGTTTAAAAATGGGTGATGGAACAAATTAGAGATAAGTGCCAAATCCAACAAGGGTGATGGATTCAAGGTGAATCAAATGTATTATGAGGTCAAGAAGAAACCCTCTTAATAATTTGTCAACTTAATTAAAAGATTAGGGCCAAGATATTAGAAACAAAGAGGAAAAATAATCCATCACCCAATCAAGATCAATAACAATGGAGATCAAGGTTCAACAAGAAGGGATCTTCACAGGAATAACCTTCACCAACAAGATCAAATATGGCTTGAAAAACTTACTCAATACTCATTGCTAGCCTCTAGGGGTCCAAAGGAAAAACAAAGCAAGGAATTGAGCACTTGCCAAACCAACAAAGAAATAAGGAAGGAATCATCCTAGAATGCCCTCCTTCTAAGTGGTATATTTTACCCTTAAATTGGATCGATCTAGTTAGCTCGTAGAATACTTGCGCATTTCACCATTAATCCTTATGCACCAAAGAATAACCAAGATAGAGAAGCTTCAATAATTGACAATAATAATCCATAAAGAAATAACCTTTTACACAATTATATGCTACAAGAAAGATATGTCAATTAAACTCCAAGGAGTGAAAGATCAAAAAATACAACCATGAGTGATAATGAGGAAGTGGAACTCTTTATATAAAAAAAATTGCATCTTCATTTACAATAAAACAAAAATATCTCATGTTATATCCTTAGATATTTCTTAGGGAGGGATAAAATAATATTCTCCTCCAATTGTCTAGTAAAAAATACAATAAAAATGAGGTGGTCAAGCCATATGTATAGTGATCTAAGAAAAATATCCCCAAAAGAGAGGGGCATCTCCATTAGTGGGGGAAGAAGGTGATTCAACATGCAACATCTAGACTCAAAAGGCCCCCAAAGTGTGTATATTCTCAACAAACTCCTCAAAATGTGCAAGTCAACCCTCCTAAGTCTCCTCAAGGTGGATGTGAAGGTCTCCAAGGTGGAAAAGGACCATAAGTAATGAGTAAAAATACTCCAAATGGGGAGGCCCTACCCAAATTAGACCAAACAATAAATGTATGATGTCTTCAAGATGTATCAATCCTCCACAAGTCATGTGAATCATCTCCTCAAGTAATTGGAGGGTTTACCAAGTTCAGACATGCCAAATAGAATCTTCTATGCAATCTCCAAGGTGGATGTCCCCTCAAGTAATTGGAGGGTTTACCAAGTTCACACGTGCCAAATAGAATCTTCAATGCAATCTCCAAGGTGGATGTCCCCTCAAGTGATGTGACACATGCTTCTAAATGAGTGAACAAGGTGAGAGATCCAAGATCTAGAACATGTTTTCATGGCATGAGGAGTCTTGGCACATGAAAAATAGCTCCAAAATTCTTTGACCAATGCCTTAGGAATCGTGAACTTTTTTGAGATGTTTGAATATGCCTTGGGAAATGGGAACTACCTTGGGATATATGAATATGCCAAAAAAGCTTGGATGAATCCAATGTCATGCCCAAAACCTAGGGTGATTCAACAAAGGGACTATACATCATCAAGTGCCACATCACATTATCAATCAATATATCATCAAAACCTCTATCTCAACATCATTTATGGAACCAAGTGGGTACCCCCAAACATCCAAGGATTTTAGTGATGAAAATCACTAGGTTAGTGAAGAAATTTACTGATGTTGCCCCTGTGCAAAATAATGAATGAGAGATGGATCCAACTTGGGGACATGTTCTCTTCTTGGGAGTACATGAGAACCTCATAATATCGACATATACATATGAGAATGGCCTCCACATCTAGCTAAAATGCCACACATCAAAATTTGGCTTTTACAAAACAAGGCATAAGTCATCAATGCCTATAACATCTATGAAATCAAATATAGTGCTCAAAGGAGAGTAATCATACTACTCTAATGCTTCAAAGAGCTTATTCTGTTCCTACCTGTTAGTGATATTTATTGCAAGGGGGTTAGAATGCAAGAGAATGGGTTAAAAACCTACTTGTCCTAAGTTTCGGGTGCCAATGCGCCCATGATTAAATGAAAAGCAAGTCTGAATGGCCAGGATCACGGCGCTCGGATCAATGGCGCAGGTGTGATTCGAGACCCCCCCCCCGCCTTTCTATCTTTAAGCGAAGGGGGGGGGGTCCGGAATCCGGGGCGCACCTCTTCGACGGCCTAGATCAATGCGCATGGATCAATGGCGCTTAGACTGCCCTGTCCTTCCCAGTCGCTCTGTGTTTAGCCAGCATGGGCCCTCCTCCTGTCTTATCACCTTCCAGATCCACCCCTTAAAAAACAAATCGTGACATTAAACTGATGGGCGTCGGGCTCTTCTCCTGCTAGCAATCCAGGAGTGACTTCCGTCGCCAACATTTATGGCGCCGTTGCTGGGGACGAAGTTGAATATTTTCCCCGGGATTGAATGACAAAGATCAACTGATTCTGAAGGTGCATCAGATATCAGAACTTGAAGATTGCTACTGTGCACCTGGCGACTCCATTGTGACGACTCCGCTGAGGAGAACCTGCACTATCAACTGTGGCTTCGAGAGGCAGACATACGAGGTCTAATCCACACTTGCCTTTAGCTACACCAGGAGTTGACGCAGAAGCAGTGCGCAGAAAGGGAAAGAGATCTGCAAAAGAAGTTTTTGTCACTGAAACAGGTAATACGCCCTCCCCTTCTATGAGAACTCCATTTTCTTATTCGTAGCTTCCTAGTCATCCTTCTTCCAAAGTTTCCCATTTTCTGAATTTCGGGAGTGTTCCTGCTGAGTTTTCTCCTCCTGGTCCGGTATCAGAAAGAGAGATATCAGAAAGAGAGATCCTTGTCACTCCCCCTTCCCTGGAGGTCTTGCCTCACCACAGACCTCAACCCTCTAAAGGTTTCACCACCCCTCCTTTTATTGCCACTGCTGTACAGAGAGAAGCATCTGCTCACTCAGGTCCCTTGGCTCTCTCTTTGTTTTCTCCGTTGTCTCCTCCAAGAGCCTCTGTTCCGACGTCTCCCGTCCATACTCCTTCTCCTCCTAGTTCTCCTCTACCTAATATCCCTATGGCTGGTGCTAATCCCCCTCCGAATAGAATGGATGCCATAGTTGCTGCAAGATATGATCCTTTGGTTCTACCCCATCCTTTGAACCCCCTCCCTACTGGAGACTATTTGAAATACATGCCCAAGTTTAGTGGGGAGGGAGACATAACTGTTGAGGAGCACTTGGCTACTTTTTATAGCTATGTAGACAACTTGAATATCGAAAGTGAAGATGTCTAGATGAGAGTTTTCGTCCAGAGCCTCGATGGAGAGGTGAGGAAATGGTTCCGAGGACTGGCCCCTGGATCTATTGCTGGCATTGAAGCCTTGGATAACGTTTTCCTGAGGCAGTGGGGAGACAAAAAAGATTATATGTATTACATGACAGAGTTTGGGTCTCTGAGGAAGATGGAGGGGGAGTCTGTCTCAGACTTCTCCAAAAAATTTAATAAGATGTACAACAAGATTCCTGCAGAGATTAAACCCTCAGAGGCCTCTGCTCAAATTTCCTATGCCGGCGCATTTGACCCAGATTTCTGTCTCGTGTTAAGAGAAAGAAGAGCCACCTCTTTAGCTCAGATGCAAGATGCCGCTATAGAAGTGGAATCCAACATATTCGCAGCTGACAGATTGAGGAACCAGGCCGACACAAACAGAAGAAAGGAAAAATCGGAAGCCTCAACTTCCGGCCCATCACTCCCCCACCCTCAATTAAATGAGCTGACCCGAGTTATGAACCTCCTTAAAGAAGAGGTTGAGAGATTGAAGGTGGAGAGGAAACAAATGAACAAGGGCCCTCAGAACACCGAGAATAGGCCAGGATTCAGAAGGCCAAATAATTTCACTCCTCCAGCTATGCACAGGGAGAAAGAAAGAGACAGAGACGACCAAAGAATTCAGGCTCCCTTCCAGAACAATTTTGTGGCCGATGAAGAACAAGGGGAAGCAGACGAGACTAAGCCAAAAATCCACAGTTTAGAAGTCACTCCCCCTTTCCCTCATCTGACCCAATCAGCATATGAAGAGTCTCTCATGGATAGTCAGCTGAACAAATTGAGCAAAGGAGACAAAGTTGGCGGCGGTCGAGGCAGGTACAACCTGAGGTCCGACAAAAGAGCAGCAGCAACTGATGTTCTCGAGCCATCCAATAGAACGGAGAAACCTGCTAATGAAGTAGCAGACATAGGTAAGAGGGCTCAACCTTCCTCTCCCATTGCCCATAATCATGTTTCTGAAATTAGAGAAATTCCAAATCCTATGTCTTCTTTCAATTTCGAACATGAGATTCAAAAGATCAGAATTCCTGTGCCACTCACTGAGTTAATTAAACATGGGGAATTCAAAAAGCGCTTCTCTGAGCTGTTAAAGTCCGAAGCCTCATACCCTCTCACAGACTCAATAAACCTCTAAGATGAAAGGCCTGTAGTTGTCCTAGGTCCCATGGTAGAAGACAGGGATGATTCATCCCCTCCCTTCTACACATCCCTGAACATACATGATAAAGTGTTGCATAATTGCCTTATGGACTCAGGGGCCTCCCACAACCTCATGCCCAAAGCTGTCATGGAAGAATTAGGACTGGAAGTCACCCGAGCCTATCATAACCTCTATTCTTTTGACTCTAGGAGGGTTCAATGTTTGGGAGTAATTAAGGACCTAGCAGTTTCTTTGTTTCAGCTACCCATGAAGAGTATGGTCATGGATATTGTGGTAGCTGATGTTCCCCCCAAGTTTGGCATGCTGTTGTCAAGGTCTTGGATTAAGAGACTTGGAGGGACGCTACAAATGGATCTCACATATGCCACTATTCCAGTCTTTGGGGGGGAACATAGGAGATTATACAGAGAGGCCTAGCTAGCCTACATTGTCAGTGACGAAGCCAACCCTACCAATCATCCCATCTATGCTTTGGACATTGATTTAGGCTTCAGTTTACTATAGCTCACCCACACCCCTGAGGCTCCTTTACAGATAAAAAAGCAGCCTATTCTTAATCAGGAAACCTCCCCTCCAACCACCTCTGTTTGGAAGATGTTCTTTGATGGAGCTTCCTCCAGTATGGGTGCAGGTGTCGGAGTGATATTCATATCACCCTGTCGAGAGACCATATCTCTGTCATACAAGCTAGAATTTGAAGTCACCAATAATGTGGCAGAGTATGAAGCTCTGGTTCTGGGATTAAGAGTTGCAAAAGAAATGGAAATTAAGGAGATAGCTGTGTTTGGAGATGCGGAATTGATTGTCCATCTTGTCAAAAATGTTTATCAGACTAAGCATCCTCGGCTCAGGAATTACAGGAATGAGGTATGGGACTTGGTTAATAGTTCCTTCCTGGCTTTTAACATTTCCTACATTCCAAGGGAGGAAAATGCCTCAGCTGACTTTTTAGCTTTCACAGCTAGTGTGCTCAAAGTTCCCACGCTGCCCACTGCCAGGTCCGATGTGGAAATAAAATACAGACCTTCTATACTAGACAACGTCAAACACTGGAGGGTGTTTGAGGATGATCAAGAGATTGAAAAATTCCTCCAGTCCATTGATGACTTTTCCACAATGCACATAGACGAGAACCCTGAGGGGGAAGATGACCATCACCCTCGGGAATTTGTGAACAAAATTGCTGATCACCGGATCATTCAGCTACCGAGCAATCACATTTCGAGAGGACTAATCCCGTTAGAAATATTTTTTGACGGGAATGATGTGGCAGTAAAGGGTAAGGTTTCAGGTGATGATGATGACACAGCTGAATGCAACATAGGCACATCTGAGGAGCCTAAATTAGTCAAGCTGTCAAGGAGTTTGACTGAGGAGCAGAGGGCCGAATATACTAAGTTGTTGAAGCAGTTTGCTGATGTGTTTGCATGTACCTACAAAGACCTCAAAACGTATGACACATCAGTCATCGAGCACAAGATCCCACTAAAAGAAGAGGCTAAGCCATTTAAGCAGAAGCTAAGACAGATAAATCCCATGCTGCTTCCTGTCATGGAGAGGGAGATAAAGAAACTGCTGGATGCCCAGATCATTGTCCCCTTGAGGTATTCGGAGTGGGTGGCCAATTTGGTCCCGGTGAGAAAGAAGAATGGAGAAATCAGACTTTGCGTCGATTTCAGGAACCTGAACAGGGGTTCGAGGAAGGACAATTATCCCCTACCCAACATGGAACACATATTACAGAGGGTCACTGGTGCATCCAGGATGTCCATGATTGATGGTTTCTCTGGATACAATCAGATATCATTCATGCCTGAGGACAGAGAGAAAACAACTTTCACCACTCCTTGGGGCACATTCATGTATGCCAAAATGCCTTTCGGACTGATGAATGCAGGAGCAACATTTCAGTGGGCCATGGACATAGCCTTTGTCGGGGAGAAGGATCAGTTCATGGTGATATATCTGGATGACATCACAGTCTTCTCCAAGACTGATGAAGAGCACCGCTGCCACTTAAAAAGAGTTTTCCTGAAATGTCGGAGGTATGGCCTATCTTTAAACCCCAAGAAATCATTGTTTGCTATGTAGGAGGGAAAGTTGCTAGGTCACATAGTGTCAGCAGAAGGAGTAAGGATTGAGCCAAGTAGGGTTGAAGCGATTCAGGCCCTGTCACTTCCTCGGTCTAAGAAGGAAGTTCAGGCATTTTTGGGGAAGGTCAACTTTCTGAGGAGATTCGTCTCGAACTTTGCCAAGCTGGTGAAACACATCACAGCCATGCTCAGGAAGGGCCATGAAATAAAATGGACTGTTGAATCCAGGGGATCTTTTGCCCAGATAAAGAAAGCATTGACTGAAGCACCTGTGCTAATCAGTCCCGATTATTCTAAAGATTTCCTAATTTTCTCATTTGCTTATGATGACTCAATAGCAACAGTCTTATTGCAGAGAAGCGATCAAGGGCAAGAGCAGCCCATTACCTTCTTCAGCAAGGCATTGAGAGATGATGAGCTAAGATATGAGATCATGGAGAAGAAGGCCTATGCATTGGTGAAAGCTCTCAAAGATTTCAGGATCTATGTCTTGCACTCAAAAATCACTGTGTATGTCCCTTCAACTTCTGTGAAGGACATTCTTATACAGCCTGACATAGATGGGAAGAGGGGCAAATGGATCGCTAAGATCCTGGAATTTGACCTGGAGATTAAGCCCACCAAGTTGATAAAGGGACAAGGTTTGGCCAAGTTGTTGGCAGAATCTAATTGCAAAACTCTGGGGATTAACCTCATCAATGAGCAAGCTGAGTCATCTGGCAGTAATTCTCAGACCATCATACCACTAGTAGCATGTCCCTGGTATAGGGATATCTTGTACTTTATGCAAGAATTAAAGCCCCCTGATGGATTGGGAAAGAGCAGGGCCAGAGCTTTAAAGCTCAAAGCGGTCAAATATTGCCTCATCAACCGAGCATTGTATTGGAGAGACCCTCTAGGGATACTATTAATATGTCTGGACCCGCTGCAAGCCCATAAGGTAATGTTTGATTTTCATAGCATTCTCTGCGGAGGTCATCATTTTTGGAAGACCACAACCCACAAAATCCTCCGGGTTGGGTATTACTGGCCTACTTTGTTCACTGACGTCTACAGGGAAGTCAGGGCTTGCATCAAATGCCAAAAGTTCTCAGGTAAGCAGCAACTCAGATCTCTTCTATTAAAACCTGTAGTAGTTGCAGCACCCTTTCAACAGTGGGGATTGGATTTCATCGGAGAGATTCATCCTCCCTCAAGTGGCCAGCACAGATGGATCCTCACTGCAACTGATTATTTCACCAAGTGGATAGAGGTTGTCCCCACCAGAAGCACTTCTCACAAAGTAATCATCAGCTTCTTGGAAGACATCATAGCCAGATTTGGTTGCCCAAGCAGAATTGTCACTGACAATGCCTCCCCCTTCAGGTCTGAGCCTCTGATCAAATTTTGTGAACAATTTGGGATTTCACTAGTTCACTCCACTCCATACTATCCTCAAGGAAACGGACTGGCAGAGTCCTCCAATAAAAGCCTAATCAAGCTCATCAAGAAGCTACTAGAGGACAATCAGAGGGCCTGGGACTCAAAGCTCAAATTTTCTCTCTGGGCTGATCGAGTGACAACCAAGAAATCCCTGGGTCTCTCACCTTTCCAGCTGGTTTATGGAATAGAAGTCGTTTTCCCCACTCATCTTGCCTTACCTGTGGCAAATTTCCTCCAGGTCCTTGAAGGAGAACCTAACCATGTGCTCAGAAGGATTCATCAGATGGTAGAAGTACAACAGATCAGAGAACATGTCATGGACAGAGCCTACAATCATCAGTAGAAGATCAAGCAGGCTTTTGACAGGAAGAGCAAAAAGAAAGAATTCAAGCAAGGTGACCTGGTACTCAAGTGGGACACACCCAGGCAGGACAAGGGAAAACACAGTAAATTTGACGCCCTCTGGTTGGGGCCTTTCAGGATCCTTGAAGCATGTTCAAACAACACTTACAGGTTGCAGGATCTGGAAGGCGAAGAAGTTTTTAATGGCCCAGTGAATGGGCATTTCTTGAAAAAATATTTTCTGTGAGCCACAGTTGGCTCTTTTTGTTTTGTTTTGTAAATATTGTTTCTGTTTTGTTTTTCGGACTAATAAATGACTCCATAGCCCAACAACAAAGGCACTGAATCTGTAAAAGAGTTCTTAGAGCATCACAGGGACGACTCTATCCCCCATGGAGCCAGATGTTAGTGATATTTATTGCAAGGGGGTTAGAATGCAAGAGAATGGGTTAAAAACCCACTTGTCCTAAGTTTCGGGTGCCAATGCGCCCATGATTAAATGAAAAGCAAGTC
>ML776824.1:796711-815174 GCA_009831015.1 Picea engelmannii
ACTTCCTCATATCGATCTTAGGAACGTGGTTGGTCTTCAACCCAAAGTTGGAGTTTCTCCATTCTTGATTCACCTTCCTTGTGTCCTCATCATGAATTTCATGGGATGCATTTTCACTTTCAGGTGTCTTCTCTGTTACAAAACTTTTCAATACTTCCATGATCTCCTCTTTTATACCATCCATCTTAGTATTTATTGCCTCCAACTTAGCTTCCATCTCTTGTAGTTCATCTTTTGTTACTCTCTTCTTTTGTAAATCATTTATGTCCCTACGCATTTCTTCACCTTCATCAAGAGTCCAAGTAGGATTTTCTGGAGGCTTATTTGGTGTAGAAGTTCCCTTTTTGGGTGGCATGTTGGCCAAGTATCACTTTTGAACCTTGATTTCAAGGTGGTTCTGCTAGACAATCTTTCTTTTGTTGTCTATCCCAAGTTTCGGCCCTTCTGGGTATGAAAATTTATTTTATGTAGTTCTCTGATATTTCTTCTCCGCAATGCCATAGGTCCGATCAAAATTGGATGTGCCAAGTGGAATTTACGGTAACTTCCCCACAACTTGTTGATTTTTGGCCTTTCCAGGAGATCTCACTTGTATAGCGTTCCCCACACAAAATAATTGATATAAAATTATGAAACTTGTACCAGAAATACTACAGAATGCCCACTATCAAATGAAACCAGTTTCACTCAATTTGGATACTCTAGGAAGAAGTTATGAGTTTTTTACCTAGAACACCTTCTTGAGACTAGTCAATAGGACTAGTCAAATATCCTATCTTCCACAGGGTGTATCTACAAATGTAAGATGACCCAGAAGCTAAAAATTTTACCACATATACCTTACTAATTTATGTGAATATCCTCCAACGTTCTGGGTCTGAAACATTACATAAAAAATGTTATAGAGAAAATTCCGCAATGACTCAGTTCAGGATGATTCTAGAACCCTATCTTGCACAGGCTATATATCCAAAAGTATAGGGCCCGAGGAGCTGAAATTTTAACCCAACGTACCTTGATCTGTCTACTAAATATCCTCCAATACGTTTCTTCTGAAATTTTGTAGAAACAAAGTTATAGAAAAAATTCCAAGGTGTCTCAAATGTAGCAGCGAAACCCCAAGACCTTGAGCTCTGATACCATATGTTAAGAACCAAATATCAATATAACATAGAAAAACCTCAAAATAAGTACTCAACGCCTTGAAAAAGAGATAATTTTAGATAATAAGCCTCTTCGAGGGGGAAACCTCCTTTTACCCCACATAAATGTTCAAGTACAAGATGACTCCAAATGAAAATGTCTCCTTGGTATATATAGGAGACTAGGAGGTATAATTACAACTAATGGAATAAAGCTGACATAAATAAAATAACATTACCGATGTAATATGCCCCAATTAAGGGGTAATGAGCTAATATTAGGGCTTAACAAAGTTTCTAGTTCTCTATTATATATTGTGATCTGAGACTTCTCGTTTAATGAAATTCAACTTCTTTTCATCTTACTTGCCTCTGATACTGAAGTGTTCATGAATGAAGGATTCACAAGGATTGTTTTCGACTATATTGTAATGTATGTTTGATTGCAGTGTGGTCATTAACGTTCTTCAATTTTCTGAAGTTTTGAATCCAAGAGGATCTTGTATTTGAACCTTTTCCTCCTTAGGCTTCTGGAAGACCTGATGTCCATAGAAAACCTTTACATTTTCTCCTCAAGTTCTTCCTCCTACTCACCCTTACTACAACTTACTGACAAAAGTTGAATTGAGAGCTCACCTACATGTGCACATTGGTCCAATTTTTTGAGTTAAAATGATATTATTGTGGGTATGCGCTCATTCAACCACTTCAAACTTATTCATCGTGACATACAAACTGATGGGTAATGGGCTTACCTCCAATGCAATCTAGAGGTGACTTCTAGTGCTAAAATTTCTGGTACCACTGTCGGGGACGAATTGAAGATTTTCCCTGGGATAGAATGACAACAAGCTTATGATTTTGAAGGTGCATTAGACGTCGAAACCATTGAAGATTGCAACCTGCACCTGGCGAATCCATTGATGTGACCCCGATGTTTCAGCTATGACTTCTAGAGGCAGACACATGAAGTCTACTCCACAAATGCCTCTAGCAACACCTAAATCCAACCCAGAGAAAATTATCAGAAGATGAAAGATCCTCCAGGAAGGAACTTCAACTACTATACCTGGTGATTCTGGTAATTTTCATAATCCTCCTTTGACAACTCCAATAGCTTTTTCTCATTTTCCTATTACACCATCTGTTGGATCTTCTAGAAGTTTAAATTTTGGGAGTTTTCCTACTAGTTTCCCCTCTCCCAGTTTTGGTGTGGAAGGATTTGACACTCCTATTCCCCCAGGAGTTGTACCATGGTCTGAACCCAGAACCCCTGAATATTTTCCAACTCCGAGCTTCACCACTCCTTCTCCTGTTAAAGTTGTTTCTTTTACAGAGAGGGAAACCTTTGTTCCCTCAAGCCCTGTAAAGTTTTCCTCAAATCCCCTGTTGTTTCCCTTTCCTCCCAAAGGCTTAGTTCCAACCTCCCTTGTTCAAGCTACATCTTCTCTTGGTTCTCCTCTAGCTATCATCCCTATAGAAGGTGATAATCCCCCTAGGAACGGAATGGATGTCATAGTGGCTGCAAGATATGTCCCTCTAATCTTACCTCAACCAATGAATGCTCTCCCTGCTAGAGATTACCGAAAATACATGCCCAAATTCGCAAGAGAAGAAGACATAACTGCTGAAGAATACCTTGTTGCCTTCTACAGTTATACATACAATCTAAATATTGAAAATGAGGATGTGTGGATGAGAGTCTTTGTCCAAAGCCTTGATGGTGAGGCTAGGAAATGGTTTAGGGGGTTGACCCCTGGAGCCATAGCTATAATTGAGGATTTAGATTATGTTTTCTTGAGACAATGGGGGGATAAAAAAGACTTTATGTATTATCATAGAGTTCAGGTCCCTCAAGAGAAAAGAGGGAGAGTCTGTCTCTGATTTCTCCAAAAGATTCAACAAAATGTATAACAAGATTCCTACTGAGGTAGAGCCTACAAAATCCTCTCCCAAAATTACTTATGCTAGTGCTTTTGACCTTGAATTATGCCTCTTGTTGAGAGAGAGAAGAGCTAATTCCTAGGCTCATATGCAAGATGTAGCCCTGGAAGTAGAGTCCAATGTATTGGCATTTGATAGACTTAGGAATAAAGTTGATAGAGACAGAGGAAGGGGGAGATATGAAACTTCATCCTCCAGTTCCTCTGCATCCCATCCTCAAGTAGATGAATTGACCAAGATGGTAAAATCACTTTCTGCAGAGATGGAGAAGATTAAATTCGAAGGGAAGCAAGTTTATAAGAGTTTCCAAAGTGATGATAAAAGAGGTAACTTTATAATACCAAGTGATACCCCTTAGATACTTCCAAGAGAGCCTCGAAACAAGGATAGGGATGATCATAAAATCCAAACCCCTCTCCAAAATAACCTCATTGTTGACGAAGAAGGAGAGGAAGAATAGCTTGATTCTAAAATCCATTGTCTTGGAGACACCTCCCCATTTCCCCATTTAACCCAATCTGCATACGAGGAGTCCCTCATGGACAGAAAAATAAATTAGATGAGTAAAGGGGAGAATACAAATAGTAGCCCCAATAAATATAACCTCGAGTCTAAGAAGAAAGAAGGGAAGTCTGACATTCCTGGTCAGCCTTCCAGAGAAGAGAATCCTGCTAAAGATGCAATAAACAACAACAAGGAAAAGAAAACACAGAACCCCTCACCAATAGCCAAAGGTCATGTCCCAGAAGTGAGAGAAAATATGAATCCCCCCTCCTATTTTAACTTTGAGTATGAAATTCAAAAGATTAGGATCCCTGTACCCCTTTCAGAGTTGGTCAAGCATGAAGACTTTAAAAGGTCCCTCTCTAAAATGTTGCAGTTTGAACCATCATGTCATTCCATAGACTCAGTAAACCTTCAAGAAAAAAAGCCAACAGTCATCTTAGGTCCTTTTATAGAAGATAGAGACAATTCATCCCCTCCCTTCTATACATCTCTGAACATACATGACAAGGTGTTGCATAATTGTTTGATGGATTAAGGGGCATCTCATAATATCATGCCCAAAACTGTCATGGATGAACTTGGATTAGAAATCACAAAGACTCATCATGATTTGTATTCTTTTGATTCAAGGAAAGTGTAGTGTCTTGGGGTCATCAAAGATCTAGTTGTGACCTTGTTTCAGTTGCCCATGAAAAGTGTGGTCATGGATATCATAGTAGTTGATGTTCCCCCCAAGTTTGGCATGATCTTGTCAAAATATTGGATAAAAAGACTTGGGGGAACATTGTATATGGACCTCACATATGCTACCATTCTTGTGTTTGGGGGGAGCATAGAAGACTATACAGAGAAGCTCAGTTGGCCTGTTTTATTAGTGATGAAATATAACCCACCAACCATCCTATTTTTGCACTTGATACTGATTTGGGATCCATCTTATTGCAACTCACTGATGCCCCTGAACCCCCTTTTGAAATCAGAAATAAATCCCTTACTCTCTATGAATATTCTCCCCTGATTACCTCTATTTGGAAAATGTTCTTTGATGGAGCCTCTTCTAGAGAAGGTGTTGGTACCAGAGTGTTCTTTGTTTCACCTATTCAAGAAATTATATCTCTGTCCTACAAATTAGAATTTGAAACTACCAATAATGTGGCAGAATATGAAGCTCTTTTTTTGGGTTTGGGGGCTGCAAAGGACATGGGAATTGAAGAGATATTAGTGTTTGGGGATGTTGAGTTAATTTTCCATCAGATCAGAAATATTTATCAAGCTAAGCACCCTCAGCTTAGAAGCTATAGAAATGAAGTATGGGATCTAGTTGACAGTTTTCTCTTAGCTTTCAACATTTCATTTGTTCCAAGAGAAGAGAATTCCATGGCCGATTCTCTGGCTGTTTCAACAAGTAATTTCATAGTCCCTCTACCACCTAAACTCATGTATGATGTAGAAGTGAAATATAGAACCTCTATACTTGACAATGTCAAGCATTGGAAAGTGTTTGAGGATGATCTTGAGATCAAAAAATTTCTGGAGACTATTGATGAGTTTTATGCATTACACATTGATTAAGATCCCAATTCTGAAATAAATCCTCATGTTGATGTTTTTCTGAACAAAATTGCTAATCATCGTATTGTCCAGTTGCCCAACAACAATATCCCAAAGGGACTAGTTCCTTTGGAAATAATATTTGATAGGAATGATGTGGCAGTAAAGGGTAAAGCTTCATATGAGTATGTTGATGTAAATGAGTGCAATATTGGTACAAAGAAGGATCCAAAATTTGTCAAGATGTCAAGCAGCCTATCAAAGGAACAAAGGGCCGATTATGCCAAGCTGATAAAAGAGTTTGCTGATGTGTTCTCCTGGACATATGAAGATCTCAGAAGACATGACACAAATGTCATTGAGCATAAGATCCCATTGAAGGGAAAGGTTAAACCATTTAGATAGAAATTGAGACAAACAAACCCCATGCTACTGCCTATTATGGAAAGGGAGGTAAAGAAGTTGTTGGATGCCTAGATTATCGTTCCTTTGAGGTATTCTGAATGGGTGGCCAACCTGGTCCCAGTAAGAAAAACGAATGGACAAATCAGATTGTGTGTTGATTTCAGGAACCTGAATAGAAGCTCCAAGAAAGATAATTACCCATTGCCGAAAATGGAACACATATTGCAGAGGGTGAAAGGTGCATCCAGGATCTCCATGATTCATGGCTTTTGTGGCTATAATCAGATTTATGTCCTTCCTGAAGAAAAAGAAAAGACAACCTTCACCACTCCTTGGGGTACATTCATGTATGCTAAAATTCCCTTTAGATTGATGAACACATGGGATACCTTTCAGTGAGCTATGGACATCGCCTTCATTGGAGAAAAGGATAAATTTATAGTCATCTATCTGGATGCTATTACGGTTTTTTTGATGTCTGATAAAAAACATTGTCAGCATCTAAGAAAAGTCTTCTTAAAATGCAAAAAGTTTGGTCTCTCCCTAAATCCAAAAAAGTATCTGTTCGCCATGTAGGAGGGAAAATTGTTGAGACACATAGTATTAGCTGAGGGGGTCAGAATTGATTCAAGCAGGGTAGAATCTATCTGAACCTTGTCGCTTCCTAGATCCAAGAAGGAACTTTAGTCTTTCTTGGGAAAAATTAATTTTCTGAGAAGGTTTGTTTCAAATTTTGTTGAATTGGTAAAGTATATTACAACCATGCTTGGGAAGGGGAATGAAGTGAAATGGACTGCTGAATCCAAAAATTCTTTCAACCAAATCAAGAGGGCCTTGATTGAGACACCTATGCTTATCAATCCTTATTACTCCAAAGATTTTCTTATTTTTTCCTTTGCTTCTTTTGATATAGTAGCAGTTGTTTTATTGCAGAAGAATGTCGAAGGGTTGAAGCAACATATTTCCTTTTTCAATAGAGCATTGAGGGATGCAAAGATAAAATACTACATCATGGAGAAACATGCCTATGTTTTGGTGAAATCCCTCAAGGCTTTCAGAATCTATGTCCTGAATTCAAAAGTTATTGCATATGTTCCTTTAGCTTCTTTGAAGGACATTCTCATTCAGCCTAACATAGATAGAAGAAGGAGAAAGTGGATTGCCAAAATCCTTGAATTTGATTTGAAAATATGGCCCACCAAATTGGTTAAGGGTCAATGTTTATCCAGGTTGCTGGCGGAATCTAATTGCAAAGCCTTGGGGGTGAATTTCATCAAAACTTTCTCAGAAAATCAAAAGGTTGAGTTGTCTGATACAAGTTCTCAAGTCAGCCCTCCATTAGCAGGATGTTCTTGGTACATGGACATCATTTTCTTTCTACAGAAGTTGCAGCCTCCTGATGGCATGGAAAAAACCAAGATAAGAGATCTAACGCTCAAATCAATTAAGTATTGCCTCATTGATCAAGTTTTATATTGGAAATATCATCTAGGAGTGTTGTTGATATGTTTAGACCCACAAGAGGCCCAAAAGATTATGTTTGACTTTCATGACAGTCTATGTGGGGGACATCACTTCTGGAGGACCATGGCATATAAGATTCTCAAGGTCAGATATTTCTGGCCTACTCTATTCATTGATGTTTGTGCAAGGATCAGTGCTTGTGTTAAGTGTAATAAATTCACTAGGAAGCAACAACTCAAGTCTTTTCCATTGAAGCCTATGGTAGCTTCAGGACCCTTTCAGCAGTGGGGCCTAGATTTTATTGGGTAAATTCATCCTGCTTCAAGTGGTCATCACAGGTGGATCTTGACTGCCACTGATTACTTTACCAAGTGGATAGAAGCTATCCCCACAATGAGTCCTTCTCACAAGGTAATCATTGGTTTTCTTGAAGACATTATGGCAAGATTTGGTTGTCCAAACAGAATCATCACTGATAATGTTGCATATTTTGAGGCTGAACCATTGATCAAGTTTTGTGAGTAGTTCGGAATTGCATTGATTCACTCTACCCCCTACTACCCCCAAGGGAATGGACTGGCAGAGTCCTCAAACAAGAGGCTTATAAATATCATCAAAATATTGTTGGAGGACAATAAGAAAGCATGGGATTCAAAGCTCAAGTTTTTTCTGTGGGTTGACAGAGTGACAACAAAGAGATCTATTGGCATCTCTCCTTTTCATCATGTATATGGAGTTGACGCCATCTTTCCTTCTCATCTCACCTTGCCAGTGGAAAAATTATTCCAAGACTACGAAGGGGAGCCTGATGATATGATCAGAAGAATGCAACAACTGGTGGAGGGGCAGCAGAATACAGAGCAGATGCTCAACAAAGCACATCAACATCAACAGAAGATCAAGCAAGCTTTTGACAAGAAGGTAAAAAAAGAGGATTTCCAGCTGGGAGATCTGGTACTCAAATGGGATGCACCCAAACAGGACAAGGGAAAGCATGGTAAATTTGAATCCCTCTAGATCAGACCCTTCAATATCTCTAAGAAATTTCCAAATAACACTTACATGTTGCATAACTTGGAGGGTGATGAAGTTTTTGGTGGTCCTGTTAACGTGCATTTTCTGAAAAAGTTTTTTGTTTGAGCCATGAGTGGCTCCTTCACGCCATTGTAAATATAATTTTCCTTTGTTTTAAGTAGCTGACTCCACAACCCAACTAAGGAAATAAATCTTTTGAAATTCTTAGAGCCTCATAGAGAGGACTCTATCCCCCATGGAACCTAATGTTAGCACATATCATTGCTAAAGGGGTGTTTTTCCTCCACTCACCCATTTCCTCGCCTATCACATCTCCCTTTCCATCTTCTCCTCGCACTCCTTGACACCTGTCTCCCATGTCGCCTCCACCTGTGTTGTTGTTATCCCCACTGCGCCTACAACTGCATCCTCTCTTTTTCCGCCATGTCACCTTCCTGTGCCACATCACCTCCATCCCGGTCATCTCTCCACCATCATGTCCTTCCACCTAGCCATCGAGCATTTGTTGTAGTTTGTTGTGCCTGGACCAATCACCTCGCTAGCTCCTCCTCATCAACCTCCATGACCGCCTACCATCTTCCCAGTCAACATCCAGCGGGGATCCTAGTGGCACAGTTTCAGAGTGTGGCCAACATGTTTTCCAGATGTCGAGTTGACTTGGGCCGTCCGGATCCCTATGAAGACAGGTAATGAAAATAAGGAAGGTGGTTGAGACATCGTCTCCTTCCATAAATAGAAGGTCAGATCGCGGAAGCAAGATGTCATTCCATTCTGACCAAAGATCATGTCTGATAGAAGATTGCATGGGAAGTCTGACTAATGTATGCATGCACAGCCTGATAGAGAATCTCACTAACGTAAAGCCTTGAATGCATGACATAATCACGCCTCAGGCAATCAGATCCAATTCTGAGTATATGTAGGCATTTTTTCCATTTTGTTATCGTCGATGGTTGAGCTAGGCTCCTGCATTGTAAACTTTTGATGAAGTTTCTGGTTCTCTGTTATGCATTGTGATCTGAGACTTCTCGTTTAATGAATGTCAACTTCTTTTCATCTTACTTGCCTCTGATACTGAAGTGTCCATGATTGAAGGATTCCCATGGATTGTTTTCGACTGTATTTTAATGTATGTTTGATTACAGTACTGTCATTAATGTTCTTTAGTTTCCTGAATTTTTGAATCCAAGAGGATCTTGTATTTGAACCTTTTCCTCCTTAGGCTATTGGAAGACCTGATGTCCATAGCAGACCTTTACATTTTCTCCTCAAGTTCTTCCTCCTACTCACCCTTACTACAACTTACTGATGGAAGTTGAATCGAGACCTCACCTACATGTGCACACTGGTCCAGATTTATGAGTTAAAACATATTATCTTGGGTCTGTGCCCATTCGACCACTTTAAACTTATTCATTGTGACATACAAACTGATGGGTACTAGGCTTATCTCCAATGAAATCTGGAGGTGACTTCTACTGTAACACCTGGAACTGTTTTTTCCTTTCTAGTTACTTTGTTGTAATTATAGTTCCTATGGATTTGGTATTGGTCCTAGCTAGGGTGTTATTGATTCTTTCATACAAGATAGGGAGTTTAAGTTCACTTGAATAATTATCCAACTAAACTCCCTCCAAATCTCGTGCCTACATAAGAAAAGATAAGGGATTAAGCATCGGTTTATCTAGGTCCATCAGTATCAATACTAGGTATTAACATTTGATAAGATAATCACTAGGCTAAGATTAGCACTAGGACTAGGAAAAGATAAGCACCACGTAAAAGAAGGATGGCTTTTTAACATAAATACAAGCTAATTATCACTACAATTGGGAAGTACTAGCTCTTATTGGAGGGTCTTGATTCTCCATTTCTTTTGTTGATGCTTAAGATCTGATAGCATAATAATTGTCAATTCATGTCCTTTCCTTCGATAGCCCCCCTAATATGTACTATAGGTCTTGGTATTGGAGCCATGCATGAGCAAAAGTGATGAAGTCAACCCTGGTAGACCTAGAGGATTTTGTGTCTTATTTAAATGAGACCGAAGCCTTCATCCTCTTCAACAAAGAAATTTCTTATTATCATTTAGCACATTTAAAATGTACATCACTTATAACTAAAATTTCTAAAAATATCACCCATTCAACTATAACTTTAACTCAAACTTAAAGTTAAACTTAGCTCAAACTTTAATCCTAGAGTAAGACCTACAAGTGTTTTTGATTGGCTAAGAGTTCATCTCCCTTGAATGTAAGTAAATAGGTTAATGACCCAAAACCCGTAGGCATCTATCAAGAGTGAAAATCTTCCCCCTTATGGACCACCAATAGATCATTTCAAGTGGCATGGATTTCCATAAAAAACGGTGAAGAGCCAACCTGCATTCATAAATAATAATGAATAATGTTTGTCCTCATTGCCAACTGACAAATAAATTATGATAGGTTTTTATCACCTTTCAAATAAAAATAAATAAATAAAATAACTTTCGCCCCGAAAGTTAGCTCAAATAATCATGAACCAAATGTGAAACATCGCGGATTCGACTTTCTTAACCCCTTTAAAGTTAAACTCCATAATCAAAACACACAATTGAAATTTTTTCACAATTTAAAAAATAATAATAATAATAATAAAGTAACTACGACTATTTAATAATTTAACAATGTTAATAATACAAGAATACCACTACTTCATAAGGGGTGGTGATGTGTTCCTCACTTAATACAACATTGTACCATGTTGACTATCAAGGTTTATATATATAAGTCATAATGCACGTGAAAGAAAATCTCTCACATTAATGTTAAGCATGGGAAAGATTCTAAAGACGCTTAACCATGTAGCAGGAGGAGGAGCATATATATATATAAGTCAAAATGCACGTGAAAGAAAATCTCTCACATTAATGTTAAGCATGGGAAATATTTGAAGACGCTTAACCATGTAGCAGGAGGAGCATATATAGATTTTGCCAATTAATAAAATGGAATTTATGGTGGAGTTCAAAAACCAATGGGACTCTACCACCAAGTTGTTTTTTTGTTTGTGTAAGATGAATGGAACCCTACCACCTAGGAATTTTTATCCACTGAATAAAATAAAGCAACACTTAGTCAAATCAAAGAAGGATATTCATCACATTCCATCAATAATAGAGGACGTGAATCAAACACAAAGACAAATAATGAAAAATAAGTCGTATGAGCCATATCGTCGCTTGAAAACACAAACGAAAAAGGCTTTGTGTACGATGGAGTGGTTTTGATGTGATCAAACAAAGAGACAAATAATGAAAAAGAAGATGTCATGTCACTAATTGAAAGAAAACAAATGAAAGAGGCTTAGTACAAGATGCAATTCTTTGCATGTGATCCTAGTGTTCCCCATGTAATCATGGCTCTTACATGGGAGTGAAACACGTGGTATAACTTTACTAAGCAAGTGTTTTTATCCATGGTGAATGAAGGATGGGCATAGAAAGCATTGCAACGTCTACAATATATCTATATTATTTGTGATTTCAAGCTTAAGAATAGGGAGCATATTTAAGAGAGCTAACCATTAATTTTCTTATGCAAATTTTATGCCTTTAGCTAGTAGGAGAGTTAACCATTAATGAATACACTCACTATAGTTATAGTTGTTCATTTCATACTAGAGCACAATGCACACCCAACTTTGCCTTTAATGGAACAATCACTACAATTATAAGCACCCAACTTTACCTTTAATGGAACATGCACTACAATCATACAAGGCAAAGCATATATCCTCATTTATTTAGAATGAGTTATGTTGTGATCTATATAAAAAGACCTCTATATGATAGTAGTAATGAGGCTAGGGGCTACGGGCTTGGTTATTGATAAAATAGTAGTAGTGAGGTTAGGGGCTACTTTGGGCTTGGTTATTCATAAAATATATGTTGTTTCCCTTTCTTTGAAAAAGTCATGGTGCTAGGCTCTCTCATTTGGCTATCTTGATAATTCAAGACTAATTCATGGATACCTAGAGCCCATGCTTGACATATTAGAAAAAATGAACATTGTTTTTTTCAAGCAATTTTCATAAAACCATGAAAGGAGCAATGCTCACATTGATTGATCCCTTCAGGTTCAAAGACTATTTACTATCTAATATTAACAATTTTATATTGGATATCCATCTCCAACAATGGAACTATCATGTAATGAATTTGCAAGACAAAACCAAAGGGGTAGTAACTAATTTTGATCTAGATGCATCTTAGGACTTTGATTGCTTATTTTCATCTCATTATATAAATTACAATGAGAATGTTTATTTCCCGAGAAATAATAATAGGCATTAGTAATAAATATGAATGTTTTGTTGACTCGAGATGGCTTCACTTTTGTCATTGCATTGCATAAATTACAATGAGGTTTTTTATTGTCTAAGAAATGATAATATGCACTAGTAATAAGTGTGAATGTTTTGTTGACTCCATATGGATTTACTTTTGTCATTACATTGTGTTGGATAGGTAGTTTTGGATACAATTTTGAGGAAAACAACAAGTATGGAGAAAACACGCAGCAAAAGAGGAAAGAGGAGAAGTCAGGGTCAAAGTGCACTATAAAAGCACACTTAGCAGAAGTTCAAGAAAATCAAGAAAATCAAGAAAATCAAGAAAATCAAGAAAATCAAGAAAATCAACAAGATCAAGAAAATCAAGAAGATCAAGAAGACCAAGATGATAAAGAAAGGAGGGAAAGCAGGCGCAAAAGGAGGAAAAAACCACCCAAGCAAAGAATTGTAACTAAACCCTAATCTCTTGTATAAATATGTAATGGGTTGGGCAGATTAGGGGTTGTTGTTATTATTGTTGTTATGGTTAGCTAGTATAGTTGGTGGTGGTTCTCTCTACCTTCCCTCGAGTCTATCTATTCTATTATGATGAGTATTGGGAAAGAAGAGAGATTGAGAGAAAGAGAGCTTATGTCTGAAGATTAGGAGAGTGAACGTGAGGAGGTTGTACTATAGAGGCTAGGTGGGATGGTGATTAATCATGATGTATCCATTGTAGCTCAGTGCGCAAGCTTGAGGTTAATACCTAAAGAAGAAGAATAAATAAGCAAACAATTGTGGACGTAGCCCAAGGTTGGGTGAACCATGTTAAAGTCTGTGTTGAATGCCCATTTATGTGATTATTCATGTCTACTTGGATTATGCA
The DNA here is from genome assembly GCA_009831015.1 of Picea engelmannii. Classification (NCBI taxonomy): domain Eukaryota; kingdom Viridiplantae; phylum Streptophyta; class Pinopsida; order Pinales; family Pinaceae; genus Picea; species Picea engelmannii. The sequence goes on from ML776824.1 coordinate 809,960, forward strand.
TGGTTAGATGTAGCTTTGTGAATGATTTGATGTTTCGTGGTAGATTAAATGGTTCAATAACCAAGTGATATGGTAAATTACATTACAATTGTATGTATGAATCAATTAAGGGTTAAATAGACTCCGAACATTGCACACAATATAGATAGATTGTAATGAATATGTTGAACGACTCACATTCTCTTATTAATGCAAAAAATTGGTTCCTACAGTCCTCATAGATACCTCATGTGAGACTTTGCCTGCATGCAGGTGATGCTGAAAGGGGTCGTGTCTGAAGAGTTTGTGGGTTAAGATAAATTGAACCTAGGGTCTTACACCTACATGCCAACACATTGCATAAATTACAATGATGATGCTTATTGTTTGAGAAATTATGGTAGGCACTAGTAATAACTATGAATGTTTTGTTGACTCCAGATGGCTTCGCTTTTATTTGTGAAGAAAGAAAGTGGTATGAACTCTAGTAGAGGCATTTATGTTAGAATTCTATAAACTCATGGAAGTGAACATTTCCATGCCTACAAATATAAATTTTGTTTGTACCATCTATGTGGGTTTTAGGCATGTAAATCACCTTGGAAATCAGTGATGTTGAAAAGAATAATCAATGGAAATTCATTTTGATATCTATTTGGACTATTTTTTGTACAAACAATCAAATATGCCTATAAAAATAGTCAGTGGAAATTCATTTTGATATCTATGTAGATTATTTTTTGTAAAAGCAATTAGTAATGTCTATAAAAATAGTCAGTGGGAAATTCATTTTGATATCTATGTGGATTATATTTTGTACAAGCAAACTACAAAGTTTATTGCAAATACAAAGTTTATCTCAAAGACAAAGAAGGAGGTGGTTTTAGATATTTACCTATATGTTTTTATCAAACAATAGCTTCCATTGCACTTCCATTCTATTGATCGATATGCATGTGGATAGGTATCCCAAGGAAAGAAGGATTTCATAGATTTCTTTGCTATAATGTCGAGGAAGCACGGATAAGTATGCTTGCAAATAGTTTTTCATTTCTCTTTGATAATTTTTAATGGATTGATAAAGAACCACTACCACCACCATAGTAAGGTGATGCCACAGTTGTTGTAGGTTAAATCTAAGCTAGAACTTCAAAGGTTGTAGTAAGGTTATGGAAACCAAGAAAGTTGAGTGTAGTAAATGTGCCTAGCATTGGAGAATTAATAAAGAAGGTATGAAACAACCATGATTTAGTCCAAGTGATTACACATGAATTATTTGACTTTTGTGTTTGTAAATTAGTTCTTAAATATGAAAAATAGTGCAAAATATTTGGCATACACTAGGCCCAATTATATTATCACAATGCCTAAGCCAATTAAAAATTAAATATAAGAAATTCAAAATTCAGACATTATTCGTAAACAATATACCTATGGCCTATCCATTTCATCAACATGGATTTTTGTTGAAATATAGTTGATTGTCTCTACAATTCCAAATTTGATTATTTTCTCTTTCTTTGCAACTCAGTTCACTATGAACCCTACAGTCTTTTGTAATTTTATTGCTCTAATATGCTCACACAACACTTTAATTTAGCTAACACATCAACATTATATTAACACCTATCTAGTCAACAACCACTATAGCTTGCACTTGCATAGAGGTTCAAGTTTACTGGAGTGCACCATATTTTGTGGTTTGGTCAAGCTAGGCAACATCAACAATTTACTCACCCAAACATTGAACACAAATAAATGTGAAATTGATCTATAGGGGAAGCCAATGATTCAAAGCAAGGGAAATTGACACTATAATATATCAATTCCAATTAACATTGAAACAACTAACGAACAAAGAAAGGTGTCTACATCGTGTTTACAAGACTAAGATTGTTGTATCTATCATTCAATAATCAAATAATTAATAAACTTAACTTGAACATCAAAAAATAAAACATCCATGGCACATAATTCTGAAGTAGACAATAAATTAATGAACCCAGACCATTGACACATGGAGTTTACCGTGGAAACCCAAATGAGAAAATCATATCCAGTGGGGATTTATTATGCTTTGGATATTCATTACAAAGGGTGAGATATGTATACTCGGACATCGCATGCATTGTTACTCACTATAAACATATCAAAAATTTCCATGGCTTAGAGACACCTTCTCTAATCGTGGACAAACTCCTTGACTCCTTCATCCTCTGATATTCAAGCAAGTTGCACTCTTCATGCTCTCATATCTACTAATTACCATCACGATTCCCAAGTTATCTTTGTATTCCCCGCCATAGATCCTTCTTAACTATAACCTTCATTTTTAATAGGTTTCCTTGGAAGGCCAACCATCTTAATGTTTCATTTCAAATTCTAAGTAAATTTTGGACATTTTCTCAACTTTCCCCCCCCAAAAAAACTAAATGCTTATTACAAAGTTTACAAAATATTTAAGTGAGGATCCAATTCACATCACACATCCCCATTTTTAGGATTTTGGTCCCAAAAATATGGACCATTGGGGTTATGGAGGCACATGGCCTCCCTTTACTTCTACATATCCACCATTCCATTACTAATGAAGTTTGATTGTTTCTTGTTTGCATGCCCTTATTTGGTTTCTAGAGGAGTTATTCTCTCTCTCTCTCTCTCTCTCTCTCTCTCTCTATGTGCTTTGATGAAGTATGCCATTCCACCTTTGACCAAGAAGTATTGTTTTCTCTCTTGTAGAAGATAGAATTTATATCCCACAAGTATGGGCTACCAAACATCACTCCATGAGCATCTAATGGTGCAACTTCACATTCCACTTCATCAACATAGATAGAATTACTGACAAACTTGATTTTACATCTCCAAGTGATTCTCATAATAGATTTCCCTTGCAAACATCATGGTGAACTTGGCTACACTATATCACAAGTTTCTAGATTAAGTTCATCAACTAATGTTTCACAAATTATATTACATTGAGAACCATTGTCAAACACAACATTTACCTTCTAGTTCTTTATTTGTGTTTTGATCCAAAATAGTGCATGATTATCTCCACTCACATTTTGTTGTTGCAATGTGGTGCAAAATATGGATTTGTCTATATGAGAGTTTATTTGTACCAATTTTCATTCTATCTTGGTAGTTTCCTTTTCTTTCTCCTTGGAATTGAGCCACTTTGGATGCAATTATGGATGAATTCTCCAACACTTCTCTTCCATGTATTCATCCAAATCATAATTTTTTCAATTCCTATTAAGATACCTTCTTTTCTCAGTTGTGTCTACCATATTCTTGTCTCTTCTCTTGGTGGTTTCTTCTTGACCCATATGGTACTACCCCTTCTTGGAGTCCAACTCAATAGAGAGAACCTTCTTACTAACCTCCTCTATGATTTTCACACTAAGAAGATACATTGTCTTTGGATATGGTTGAAATGTCCTCCAAGGTACTTCACCACCACCCTTGACTCTTCCAAAGAAATACCCAACCTAATGGATTTCCTCCTAAATTTAGAAGTGTTTTCTTTCACCCCTTGTCTTTATTCTTGTTGAAGGTACTGTGTTAAGGTCCTAACCCGCACATAGGTAGATCAATGTATTTGGATGTAATAAAGGTCAATATTAATAAGGCCTTTCAATAAAATAGAATAAGGTGGATGTAAGAAGACCTAATAAAAGATTCTGCTTCTAGAAGGATCTTCCTCTAGATTCTTCTTTTTAGTATAAATAGGAGTCGAGGGTATGAGAACCCTAGCTTGGAGATTATTGTAACAGAGCACTGCTCGACTGGAGGTTTCCCCCTCGAAGAGGCCTATGAACATTGCTATCTGAATCAAAGTGTTATTTCTGTTGCTATTTCGTATATCATTTCTGTGTATTGTGAAGATTATGCTGGATATTTTACTGTTATTCTGTCATTTCTNGCAAGTGGTATCAGAGCACTTTCCTTGGCAGAAATTGTGGGTAATTTTTTTTTTTTTAGGGTAGAGACGTATTCCGGCGTCTTTAATCCATAGAGATCTGTCGTTAAGCGCATAAACCCGCAGTTGAGGGATTCATACATGCAGGAAATACAAGTGGTTCTTAAGCGCACATCTGTTGGCCACCCTTGTAACCCCTGTTGGTACCCCTTCGAGTGGTAGCGCATCAGACAACACCTGTGTACGGATTGACCTAGAATTCCTGAAGCCCTCTTTAGATAAACATATCAGCCGTCAGACTGCTATAGTGTCACCGAGAACAACACTCGGGAAGATACTCTCTAGTACCTGGGTAGTCGGGCAGTACGGCTAAGGGTATGGTCTATCCTTCTTAGTTAGTGGCCTGAGATATTGGGCCGAGTACTACTGTTGGACCCCGCACGTATATCAGAGAGCTATAACATAGGGCAAACCTTTTTCTGTAGAACCCTTGAATACCTAACCCTTGGGGAACATAAACAAATTAAACAAGCAAGATCTATTGGCACGCATCTGTGTTTGGGTTGCTAAGTAAATACACATTTCTCTCTGGTTCATAATTTGGGGACTTCAACACTGCAACATTCTTCAGACCAAGGTATAACCCCGCAATAGAAAAAAAAAATAAAAAAGTCTGGAAATTTTTTCACCATTATTTGAGACCTATTCCATTAGATTCATCTCTTCTCCCTTATCACATTCTTTTATATCATTTTTCTTCAAAAATTTCTGACCCCACCCACTCCCTTTTCAGTTCACCCATCCTCATGGTCCATACCCGTAGCCAAGAACTAGAGTCTCACTTCAACACCTTGCAATATGGTTTCCTCGAGACCCAACAAGAAGTGCAACAACTCAGTGCTACTATTGCCTCTCGTGATGCATCCATGAATGCCTCTGTAAATGTAGCCGTGCAATCCGCAATGGCAGAAGTCAAACATGAACTGACCACCCAGCTTGAATTTGTCTTTGCATCACTCTGCACCAAACTAAAGATCCCTACCAATGACTCTTTTCCTGATGCACATAAAAAGACTGAAGGTGAAACTTCTTCCCATTCCTTTCAACCCCATCACTTTCAACAGGACATACGCCTTCCACGGGTGGATGCAACCAAATTTGATGGCTAAGACCCCACTGGTTGGGTCACCCAAATGGAACATTATTTCTCTCTCTACAACATTACAGATGACTTGGCCAAACTCCGGTATGGTGTTCTCCATCTAGATCAAGAATGCTGGCAATGGTGGCAATGGAGAAAAACTTCCCGTC
>ML776824.1:820485-868818 GCA_009831015.1 Picea engelmannii
TCTGAATCAAAGTGCTATTTCTGTTGCTATTTCGTATATCATTTCTGTGTATTGTGAAGATTATGATGGATATTTTACTGTTATTCTGTCATTTCTAGCATTTCATTTCTGTTCTGCATATTTTATATATCTGGTATCTTGCATACTGCCACTTCATTACTTTCTCCTCTTCATAGCCTATGGGATAAAACTGTGACTTCATTGGTGTCTTGAATTACTCCCATTTAATATTCATGGGCTTCTTTCCTATCCTCAATGAATCCACATAGCTCTCCACCCACAAAAAAGTGTAAATGTGTTGAAACTACATAGAATAGATCTAGCTAGAAAATACTACACACATTTGTAGAGAGAAATTGAGAAAGAAGAAGAAGGAGAGAAAGAATGGAAGAATTCTCATTAACTTTAATGAATAATGAATAATTTACACATGATATACTCTGTATAACTCATTGAATGCACAATGGAGGAGAACCAATGCACCATTGTGGTGGTCTAGAGTGATTTGGACACACACTAGCAGTTACAAGAGTGAACTGCCACCTAATCTAGTCTCTCGGGTAGTTACAGGAGTGAACTGCCACCTAGATGAGTTAACTAGTCAACTAGTCTTCAGTTAACTGACCGAACAGAGTGTAGTGAGGAGTAGATCAAGGAATCAAGGGTAATGCACCATTCTGGTGATGATCCCAAGGAAAGTGCGCATTAACATGGTGATGATCCCAATGCTGCATGGTGACAAAACCAATGCAACATCTAGACTCAACTCAACTAGTCAAACTGAAGTTTCAACTGAAGAGAATATTCTCCAGGTGGAATATTCTCCCCTAAAATATAGGAGACTGGATCATGACTAATTATGATTAATAAACAAGGAAAAAACTTAGGAAAAATAAATCCTAGGTGTGTGTGAAGTAACTCCAATACCCCCCCTTGAACATCACTTGGTGAAAAAAAGAATGGGTCCCAGCAACAAGGACATGTTAGGCACCTAAATAAAAAATATACACTGGAAATAAAGTGAGGAAATAAGTAAAACCGCATGGGAAACACCCCCCCCCTCAAGGTAAAACGTATTTAAAAAGAAGAACTATAGTTATTAGGGAACTGTTTCCTTCACTCCAAGACAACTTCGTAGAGAATGGAACTTCTGCTTAGTGAAGGTCTTGGTGAATATGTTTGTCGTTTGTTTTGATGAAGGACATAACTGTAGGTCAATGATACCCTCATGTACTAAGTCCCATATGTAGTGCATGTGGATATCTATGTGCTTCATCTGTTGTCTCTAAACTAGATCTCTGTAGAACTTCGGAGTGCTCTGGTTGTCACACTAGATGACGATCGATCGATGAAATTGAATTCCCAACTCAATAAGAAAATTTTGTAGCCACATAGCCTGAATGGTTATGTTAACTACCGCTTTGTACTCTGCCTCGACAAAAGATAGATTAATGGAAGCTTGCTTCTTTCTTGACCAACAGATAGGCCTGGAACCAAGACTGAGTGAGTAACCAGATGTGGACTTGCGATCAATGTTTTCGCTAGCCCAGTTAGAATCAGTAAACCTGATGAGATCTAATGTAGATTCTGCTACATAATGAATCCAAAAGGTTATGGTGCCTTGTACGTATTGAAGGATACACTTTGCATCCTTCCAATGTAGCTCATGCAACTCCTGCATGAATCTAGAAACTGCGCCAACTGCATAGGAGAGGTCTAGCTTGGAGTGTGTGAGATACAACAAGCTCCCCAGTAGTTGTATGTATAGTGTGTTGTCAACCAATATAGTTTCCCTGCCATCCTCAATTTTAACTCTTGATAGGAAAGGAGTTAGAGCAGACTTACAGTCTGTCATGTGAAATCTCTCAAGGATATCTCGTGCATACTTGGCCTGCGATGGTTTGATTCCTGATGCATCTATTATGAGGAAAATATCTCTATGGCTAGGGTAAACCACAACAGATAGAAATGATTGCAGAAATCATGCTATGAAAACAAATATGCTAGCAAGACAAGATAAAAGGCCTACCTCATCCAAACGTTCGATGAAGTCCATTGTTGAGCACTTGAACCAAAGCAATATACCTGCAACTAGTCCTCAACAACCAAGCAAATAAAGATTATGGTGATATTATATGATGTTAGTGTTTTTCTAGAGTTTATACTTAAGGCTTGAAAGTATAAAGTCTAGGCATCCGAAAATAAGAGGGTCTATGATATAAATAAAGGAATGAAAACTCTTAAGGGAAAAGGAGTTATGACTGATTTCTGAGTTGTCTTTGTCTAGCTTCCAATTGTTCCTGGACACTAATGTCCCGCTCAATGGCTACCCATGAACATTCAGGTTCAACTCGGGTGGTAGCAGTTTTTAAGATGGTGTTAAGAAGAGTTAAAGAAATACAGGTCTGGTCTGAAAGACCGGGTTCAATATTGGGTTGTCTCATAATAGGTATAGTCATGGAGGGAAAAGAGTTTTAAATACTTTCTTTTTCTGTTTAGATTATGTAAGAAAGATTCCCAAAATTTTGAATTAATAGTATAACAAAATCAAAGGTCGTTTCTCGTATCTGACTTAAACTGAAAACCATGCATGAAATGAAAGAAAACATAAAGCAGTGGAACAAGGTGAGGCATCAACCAAGGAAGAATCTCACTTTGTGACAGAAGAAGAAAATAGATAAGAGAAAATTTAATTAATCATAAGATATAGAAATCTAAGTAATTCACAGGTCTTGTACCTGCCGATAGCCTATATAGAGGAAACATTGTAAATGATTAGATGACTAAAATAATCAATCACCACAGTAGAGGTTGTACTAAATTGCAGCTAATCATTCATCAAAGATATGTAAGAAATGATGTTAAATATGAAATAACAGAGGAACATGTAACTCAAACTTGACGGGATTTGGAATCTTCGATTTGCATTTGTATTAATTCTGGAAAATGAAAAATTTCTCTACTACAATCGACCTAGGAAAAAATCCCTTCTGATCTCTTTCAAATTTGTATTTATACAAAGAAAAACATCAACCCTAGATGGTTGGTATTCTCCTAATCTCCTCCGTGCTACGGTTAAAGAATACAAATTTGAATTGTTTGCTCGATTATTTTTACTTTTGTAACAGTTGGACAAAAATGAGTATACATGCACTACTTCATGTTTTCTTTGAAGAGCTTCCTTTGCCTAGTCCATAACTCTCGACGCACCTGTCTAGAAACTGCACCAAAATATTGGAAGGTTCTGTCGTATCCTTTGCTTCACACATATACAACTTCCTCTAAATTTGGGGCAACCTGTCTTCAATCTTTCCCTTTTCAAACTTTGTCGAATGCAACTATAGATTCAGATTTATTAGCCACTTATCTATTTGGGTGATTTCAAGTTGTTTCAATTGTGAAATCTCGAGCTAGGCTTCATTCCAACTCTCCTTGATATGCAATTGATGCCTTACAACATTGATCTATCCTAATAGCCCGGGACAATCACCTTTACCAATTCCCAGTGTTTTTGTATCTAGCTGATCAAATACTTCTTCACATTCTCTCTTAACATCTCTTGCATTTTCCTACTTTCGGCAATATTGGCCTCCCATGTTTTTAATATGATGTCTCCCCTGATCTGCTCTTCTACAGTCAACTTTGGGGTTGTGGGTACTTCCTCTCTAGCTGAAAATGATACTTCCTTTTGAAAAGCAACGGGAACTGCTGTAGCCTCTTTTTCCCTCAAAACAATATTATCCAGTGAGTGGCTTATTTTCAGGAAGTAGTTTTGAATTATTTCTATTTTAGAAAGCATGTCCTATTGTTCTTCTTGTAGTTTCTCATGTACCTCTAGTACTTGGGCTTGAAATTTTGTTATATTCACAACTTGTCCTTCAATAGACTTCAACTCAGCCTGTAGCTGTCTCACTAACTCTTCTTGTCAAATAACCTATACTTGACTCATTTTCATCTGCTTGTTTGCTTCCTCTAAACTAGTCTTCAACAATTGCATCTCCTTCTTGTCATCAGTCCTAACATTTTCAAATCTTTGATTTACCTCCTCTCGAATATTATTTTATTATTTCCTTATTTGTTCCTGCAACTGAGCTATCATTTGATTTTTTTGTTTCAGCCTTGTTTTCAAAGAATCAACTAAGAATAAATTTTTCGTTTCCAAATCTCCCATCGATCCTGCTACCTCTATGGATAAATATTCCTCTTCTAGGTTCTGCCCATCTATGAGCACTCTGTGTTTTTTCACCATTGTGCCTCCTCTCAGATGCATTTCCTATTTTACTACATCCTTCCTCTTCCTGCTGGAAAATTAGTTGGAGGAAGGCATCTCTTCTCTAGAGATAGGAGTAAGTTCTCTTGCATATATGACTTCCAAATGGGGAGTCCCAAAGGTTGACTGTAAAGGAGTTAATGATGGGATAGGTCTTCCCAATTCTGAAGTTTTAGTTTCTCCTATTGTTTTAGGGATATCAGCAGGAATAGATGATGATGAAGGTGGAATTGTTTGACTTGACTTCGAAGGGGTTTCGGATTTGGAACTTGTTTCAGACCCTGGATTCTTTGATTGTGAAGCTTCTGCTTTCTGTGAAGACGCTTCAGTCTTCTCTGGATTTTCTTCTACATTCCCTTTATCATGAGCCTTTGATCTAAAACCTAGGGGAGAAATCCCCTGAGCTGGAGGAGGATTCGTTGATTCTCCCTGCAGTATCTTCGGAAAACTACTTCGCCTGTGCTTTTGGAAAGTCAGAAAGTTGGTCTGTAGTTCGAGTGGTAATGCCTAAACTCTATCTAATATTTCTTCATAGGTTCTATCTCCCTTGAACATGTCATCGCAGGGAGAAACTTCATGTTCATACATTTTCATGTTGCAGTGAGTAAGATGATTTCCTACAATTTGATAAGGGTCATGTTTTCTGAGTTCAAGATCCACCAATTTGATGTCATCTAGTGATGCGGATTCTACCTTGGAATGACCCAAGTTAAGAAATGAATACTTCCCAATATGTACGAAAAATACTAGCCATAACTTCTTCTGAGCTGCTTTCAATTCTGTGTCGATTCCACCGGTTACTATTTGGTAGGCCACCTCCCTGCACATCATACTGTCGGTAAGGAACTTCATAAGTGTGTGAGGAGGGATCGAGCACCCGAAAACCATGACATAGGAGAAACCCTCTTCAATAAACCAATATTCAACCGCCCTGATATTTCCCATGATTTTCTCTTAAATACGAGGGGGTGCATAACCATACAAGATTTGGTACAAAGGTATCACTACATAGTGACAGATTTTGTAAAAGAAATCTTTAACATTCTCCTCCCATAGTTTAGAGTGATAAACATGAATGGGCTCCACGCAAGCTGGGTTCCAGCTCCAATTCATCAAAGGGAACGGAGTCATGTAATAGAAAACATCCATAATATAGGCAAACATGTAAAAATACATAGGTCGACCTTTCAATTTTGTTGTTTGGTACTCTGCAACCTCATTAGCTAGATTGTCTGATAAAATTTTACCCCATTTGAAACTAAAACCCTCAACTACTTTGTGTAGAAGTGGTACCCAGTCTACAGGGAAATGGGTAGGGATTTTCCTCCCGAAGAGTCTACATAGCATCAGAGCTATATACACCATGTACTCATTCAATGAATATGTGGTATAAATTCCATGGGTATCGACTCTAAATCTTGATGGAATTCCCCACCAATCTTTGATTATATTTGGATATGTTTGATCAAATTTTGTACATTCCTTTCTTTGAAATTTTGATATGAATTTGGCATTGTAAATGTATTTAGAAGTAGGGGGAAATTTGTACATTACTTGGATGTGCTCAGGTCTAAACGAGCCGATGATGACCCCTTGGTTTTTTAGGATGATCCTTGTCTGAACGTCGGTTTTCTGTAAAGCCCAGCATACCATGTCATTATATGGCATGAGTCTCGGCCATGTGGCTATTTTGTGAAGCTCAGACTCCGTTATGTCTCTGAGTTTATTTTTAGTCCTTTCATCTCTGAAATCTTCGGGGCAATTCCTAATCTCATAATCTAAGGTTTCAAAAATCTACCTCCAGGATTTGATTGAATCCACAGCATGTGGCGTAGTGTCGGATATAACATCTCCATCCGGATTCGATCTTTCACATGCCTCCTCACTCTTCTTAGGTGTTTTTCTGGGTGCCATGATGTTGTGCTAAAATGAAATCCTGTTGCAGAGAAGAAATGCGTGAGTTCTTCTTAGTGTAACTCGCTCCTAGTCTGAATGTAAGAATGAAATTCAAAATAACAAACCTTGATTTCCCTTTAACCTGTCTTAAATTTAGCGTACCGATACAGGTGACAAAAATTAAATGATTTAATGGGGATGATATGCCTGGAGATACACACCTTATGTCAAAAAATATCTCCATTAATCCGTTATAGATACTGCCACATATCAGCAATTCAAAACTGAGATTTCGAAAGGAATGTCATTGAAAACTCCCGAATAGTGAAATGCGAAAAGTTATTTAATACCCTTAATGCTAGTTTTAAAATTAAGTTAATTACGTTTAAGCATTTAATTCTCTCAGGACTTCGTGTTTTGGATTTTCGAAAATCATGTCCTCAAGAGGTATGACATAAGTAAATCTCGAATCGTGAAACCGTGATGGGATTTATTTGGAAGCTAAACACTTGTTTTAACCCTTTAATTAATTGTCATTAGGGGTTAGTCTTTACTTTTCGTGTATTGGAGTATTGGGACTCCGACGACTCTTTAACATAAGAAATTCTGAATCATGAAATCGCGATGGGATCTATTACCATTAAACCTTCTTAGTTCTTATTAAACATAGCCTTATCTATTAAGAATTTCGTGACTTCAGGAATTAGGGTTTAAGGAGACTCAAGGTTGACTCTTTGATTTCCCGAATTGCGGCTGTTTAATGGTCTGTTAAGTATGTTTTAAACCTTAATTAATCATGATTAAAAGGTACTTCGTGAAAAGTGCGTCGGGACAATTTGAATATTGCTTAAGTTTGAGATGGTTGAAAAATAACATGTGAAAGGCTTAGAAATCCTTTAACATTTTTAATTATTACTTTAATATCCATTCAATTCCTTTTAAACAATCACTTTTTTGAGACTTAGGTACCGATACTTTGGGTTTGTCATTAAAAAACATACTTTGTGAATAGCTGAAGCCCAAAACCCAAAAATCCCGAAAGACCTTTTGACTCTTTTTTAGAACTAAGGGCGGCACCGTAACCAGAGAAAAATGAAGACTTGGATTTAGAGAAGAAAAATAAACTTTATTTCAACATAGGCTCCATCTAGGGATCTCGTCTCCTTGTGGGAAAAGAAGAACAATAGACCACGTGCCTTTATTGGGCAAATGGAGTCATTAGTTTGTTTCTTCAAACTTGTTCAGAGAGGGAAAGGAGAGGAAAAAAGGGTCGTTTCATCCTTATCTCTGAAATCTTTCGAAACCCAACTAATCTCTAATCTCAATTTTAGTCCACTTGGCTTCCTCTTTTCTGATACTGATTTCTGGTCTGCTTAGAATAATCCAAACCACCTTAGGAATTTTAACAGGTTTTGTTGATATTTCTTGCATCAAGTCAAAGTAAGTTCGATTTAGATCAGGGAGTCCCGCATGAACTTGGGATGTAGATCTGGTCGAAAAGAAAACTGGTTACCAGAGTATGATATAATTCATGTATAACAACCTTATAGATATTTTAGACATTGCTTCACTACCAACGAGCATGTTCAGTACCCTGGTGAAGTTATCTGATCCCCTTTATTGAATTTCCTTTCACCACTTCACTTTGTAGATTCGTATTGAAATGCTAAGATGAGGGAAATCATTTAATGAATTTTCTTTCATCATCTCTTTTTGGACTAGACGAGGGTAATCATTTGTGAATTTCCTTTCACCATCTGTCTTATATTTTCTTTGTATATATGAAGTGGGAGAAATCAATTAGTATAAAGTATACCATGAGTGATATCTGTGTATAATTTTTCAACGGAGGCCCGTCAACTCACTTTGATTACTTTGGATCAGCTTCCCCTTTGACCTTCAAAACATCTTAGTCTGCAGGAAAACTTTGACCTTTTTTTTTTTTTTTTTAATTTCCAGGGGTTTTCTTCTGAGCAAGATTCATCATTAAAACCTGTAAAAATAGCTAAGCGAGTTAGGATTATCCTATACATAAAAAAAAATTCAGTAGTATTTCGAGGAGTCGCGAGGACTTGCCCCTTTTTTGTTTTCTTAAAGATTCGTTTGTCAACTTTCAGAGCTAAAGTTTAACCTCTCCTTCCTCCATGGGAATCCTAGGAGGGCATCTCAAGTCAAGGGGAAAAACCAAGGATTGGGACAGGATGACAGAGAAGGCTTTAGGTTTGATAAACATAAGTATGGTAGTGTAATCTCGATTTCTGGCACCTTTTCTTTGAGGTCGCTTTACTTCTCATGTTAATTTTAATCACTTTTATCTTTTCCAGGGGAAACTTTTATGATCCATAGAAAACTTTGTTCTATTGATGATACCTCAGGTGAATATGTTCATTCTCATGAGACTATTGTTGCGCCTAGGTGATATTTATTTGAAATCGAAACATTTTGGAAATTCATACCTTTGTCTTACCACTCCTTTCCCATCTTAGTAAATTATGTTTTATCACCTGTTTCGAGTGAATCAATTTCCTGATACATGACCATCCATTTTATTCTTTTTGATGTTTGGGTTGTAGACCAGAATCCTGCAAGGAGACAACACAAAAGCATCAGGGCCTTAAGATTTATGGAATTCAATGTGTTGAATATTTCATATGTATATTTCTGGGAGATCACTAACCTGCTTTATTCAAGGTGAAAGTAAAACTTACCAAAAACTATAAAAATAGAAAACACAAACCGATATGTACAGTGAAATTTCGTAAATTGTTTATTGCATATAGTGCTTCAGATAACGCTCTTTGATAGGGGCGTTGAGGGTTTTACCATCCAAATTTTCTAGCAGAAATGAGTTCTTTCCATAGGAAGATGTGACTTTGAATGGTCCATACCAGATATGATCAAATTTTCCATGTTTTGTCAAGTCTTCCCTCCTAGAATCCCATTTCAAAGCCAAATCACCAGGGAGGAATTCCCTATCTTTATCCTTATGATCAAACAATTCTTTCAAGTTGTCTTGATATTTCTGCAGCCTTTCGTCCACCTCAGCCCTATTCTATTGGACTTCAATCAGTTGATTTATTCTTCTGGTGACATGGTTTGGTTGTTCTTTTTCATCTTGCCAATTTTTCATCACAAGTAGAGCCATATTTATGGGTAACACTACGCCAGTACCATATACCATTTGAAATGGAGAAGTGCCAATCAATTTCTTGGTGCCTATACGATTTTCCCACAAGGCGTATTTCAAATGCACATGCCAGGATTTTTTATTTTCATTCAAAACCATCTTAATTATGGTAATTAAGATTTTATTTGATGCTTTAGCTAGCCCATTGCCTTGGGGGTAGTATGTCGTGGAGTGACCCAATATAATATTGTACTTTTGGCAAAATATGACCATTGCCATAGATTTGAATCCCTGGGCATTATCTGTAACTATCTTTCAGGGACAACCAAATCTAGATAATATGTTTTCTTCCAAGAAATCTATCACCACTTAATATGTGGCTTTTCTATTCAGAATAGCTTCTACCCATTTGGTGAAATAATCTGTAGTGGTTAGGATCCATCTATGTTGTGCATTGGAGTGTGGATTGATTTCCCCTATAAAATCTAGCCCCCATTGTTGAAAGGGGGCTTCCATTTTAACTGGGACCAGAGGGAGTGCTGGGAGTTTCTACTTGCCTGCAAATAATTGGCATGAATCACAGGATCTAACTTTGGTGTTTACATCTACGAATAATTTAGGCCAATAATATCCCGCTCTCAGGATTTTATAAGCCATTTCTCTCCATGCATGATTTCCTCCACACACCCCTTTTTGTAATTCATGTATGACCCTTTCGGTCTTTGATTCTACTAGACAAACTAGTAGAAAAATTAGAGGGTCTTTCCAATACAATTGGCTCTCTGAAATACAGTACTTCACCACATGCAGTTTCAATGTTATAGCTTTGGATGGAGCCATATCACTTGGGCATTTCAAGGTCAGCAGATAAGATACAATATCTTTCTACCACGCCGAAGTTGTGATCTTTTCTTCTATACTGGTTGTGGCTATTTGGTCTTCGATTTTGTCCATATCCAAACATCCTTCATACTCTTGCAGATTATTTATACTGAGCGCTCTGAAATTTGATTTAGCTAGAAGCTTAGCCAAACCTTGTCCCTTTACAAGCTTTGTTGGTTTGACTTTTAAATTGAATTCTTGAATCTTAGCAAGCCATCGACCCCTCTTCCCATCGCTATTAGGTTGAACCAATATGTCTTTAACAGAACTGGTGGGTACATATGCAATTATCTTGGAGTGTAACATGTAAGTTATGAAATCCTTTAGTGCTTTCACCATAGCGTATGCCTTCTTTTCCATTATGTCATATTTCAATTCTGCGTCTCTAAGGCTTTTACTGAAGAATGCTATTGGTTGCTCGAAACCTTCTTCCTTCTTTTGTAGTAGTACCTTTGCGATTGTGTGTTTGGATGAAAATGAGAAGATAAAAAATTCCTTGATATAATTAGGACTTGCTAGTACATGTGCTTCACCTATAATTTTCTTGATGTGTGCAAACGATGCTTTAGCTTTGGTGACCCACTTAACTTCTCTTTTCTTCTTGAGCATATCTGTAATCAATTTCACGATTTCAATGAAATTCAGGATAAATGTTCTCAAAAAAATTATTTTTCCTAAAAATGACTTAATTTCTTTTACATTTCTAGGAATATTTATAGTGTCTATAGATTTGACCCTTTTAGGATCAATTTTAATTCCATCCTGAGACACAATATGGCCCAATAGTTTATCTTCTTGCATTGCAAAGTGTGACTTCTTGGGATTTAGAGACAAACCAAATTTACGACATTTCTCGAACGTTTTCTTGAGATGTATCAGATGATCTTCATCAGATTTAGAAAAAACGACCAGATCATCAAGATAAATAACCATGAATTTATCTCTTTCACCGATGAAGGTGATATCCATAGCCCGCTAGAAGGTAGCACCTGCATTCATCAACCCAAATGGCATTTTTTCATACATAAATGTACCTCAAGGGGTGGTGAAGGTTGTTTTTTATTTATCGTCTTTGTTGACAACAATCTGATTGTAACTAGAAAAGCCGTTGATCATGGACATTCTATTTTCTCCGACTAATTTTTATAAGACATGGTCCATTTTGGGTAGAGGATAAATGTCTTTAAGAGATGATTTATTTAAGTTTCTAAAGTCCACACACAGTTTGATTTCTTCTCTCTTCTTCCTGACCAGGACCAGGTTGACTACCCACTCAGAGTACCCGAGTGGTACAATTTTTTTGGCATCTAGGAGTTTTGTTACTTCCTTTTTGACCACGGGAAATAATATAGGATTGATTTACCTAAGCTTGTGTCTGAAAGGTTTAAGACCAGGATTTAAAGGGATATTGTGTTCAATCACAGTGGTGTCATAGGTTCTCAGCTCATCATAGGACCATGCAAAAACGTCTTTATATCAACCAAGTAAGTCTGTATACTTACCTTTCATCTAAGGAAGAATATACTTTGATATTTGTACCATTATAGGTTCCTCTTTAGTGCCTATATCGCAATCTTCAACTTCCTCTAGCTGAGGCTGCAATGTAGATTTCAATGGCATATCATTATGGTCGAATAATCTTTCTAGGGGAATTAGACCTTTATGGATTTGATTATTTTTTAGTACTAACATGCGGTGATTTGTGATCTTATCTTGGAACTCTTGAGGATATTCTCCTTCTTTCATAATCCAAGTATGATCGTTCTGGTTTTCTTGGTCGATGTGCGTTTCAACAAAGTCTTCCACCATTTCAAGGAAATTTCTGATCTGTTCATCATCTTTGAACACTTGCCAGTGTTGAATATTGTTCGGTATGGAGGGTCTGTGCCTTATTTCTATGTGATACTTAAGTTTTAAAGCTGTAGGAGGTGCAAAAGTCGAGGCTTCTTTAGCTAACAAATCATCTTGCAGATTTTCAGTACGGGGGATGTAATGAACATTAACTGATGAGAAAAAAATTCCATTAAATCCCAGGAGCAGTTTCTATAAGATCTCAATCTCAGGTGTTTGGCCTAGTACTGCTGATTTACTTTATTTATGATTAATTCCGTGTCTCCATATAATTCCAAGTTCTTTATGTTCAGCTTCCTGGTAGCTTCTAATCCCAAGACCAGGGCTTCATACTTGCATACATTGTTCGTGTACTCTATGTCCCACTGTAATCTATAAGAGAAAGGAATGATAAAATCATCCCTGGGTTCTACAAAAATTACTCCTGTGCCTGCTCCTTCACATGACGAAGCACCATCGAAATACATTTTTTAGGTTCTAGTACTATATACACTTTCTTTTACCCTTTCTGTTTTATTCTTTTCTGTGACATCTTCGACACATTCATCTATATCATCATCAATTGATAAAATACAATTTCCAAGATCTTGATCAACGACATAAATAGGGTAATTACTAGGATTATGTGGATCACTTACCATGTATGCTAGCCATGTTTCCCAGTACAATCGGGTGAACTGTCCTCCAAAAATGGGAATCATGGCGTATGTCATATCCAACTGAATGGATCCTTCAAGATTAGCACCCCAAGACCTGGATAATAGAATACCATACTTTGGAGGTATATCAGTAATAACCACATCCATCAGAACACTTTTTACTAGGATCTGTGGAAGATTTACTACCAAGTCTTTGATCATGCCCACACATTTAACTTTCCTCGAATCAAATGAATACAAGTCTCCGTATGGCCTGGTAATTTCGAGGGAAAGTCTATCCATAATAGCCTTGGGCATCACATTATGTGAGGCTCCAGAATCCAGCATACAGTTATGTAGAAGATGATCATGCACATTTAGTGTAATGTAGAAGGGAGCAACGGTATCTCTGGCCCCTTCAAAATGCAGACCAAAAATTATATTAGGCTTATCATCTTCCAAATTTATGACGTCATCTTGACTTCCCATATCTGAAAAAATTTATCATTTTGGTGATTTTTTTTTGGTAAACGGGATTCTTTGCTAGTTCAACCAAAGGTATTGGTATTTTGATTTGTTAATCTCATTTTCTAGGATGAAACCTCCTATAGTTTTTTCGGTTTCTCTGATTGGTACTTTGGTCTCCTTTTTTCTTCTTTATTTGTTTGTATTGCTTTGTTTTCAGTTGTTTTTTTTCCTGCCGTCTGTGTTTTGGCTGTCTTATTTTTGGCACCTTGTAGGTCAACTCCTTTTGTCCTGGTGTTTTGTGTTTCAGTTTATTTTGGAGCTGGTTCATATACTTTGCCTCTCAGCAGGATTTTCTTTGGTTGGGTAGTTGTCATGTTATTAGTTTTAGACCTTAGATTATACTTGTTTTGGATCTCAGCCATTATAGCATCGATGATTCCTTGGCAAGAAGGATCCTCTGTATTATTTGTATTGCTATCCTCATTAGACCGATGTTTTGTTTTTAAAGACCTTTCATAATCTTTTCTAGTTAAATGAGGTTGATAACAATCATCACCGAGATTATTAATATCTTCTTCTAAATCCTTAAATTCTTGTATGTCATTACCTCCTATAAAATTTTCATTTTTTAAAGGAGTCTGAACCTTTTGGTCTTCATTTTTAATTTGTCTTTGTTGTATTTGGGGATTGGGGTTCCTCCTGAATTCTCTCTTAACAAATTGATTTGCTTTAGATTGATCTAGCTCCATCCTTGAAATTTTATTTGATAGTTCTTTTATTATCCTGGACATATCATCCATTTTATCATTTGAAGATCTCCCAGATCCAGAGGGTCCCACTTGTTCCCTAAAGCGTTTGGTCTCTCTATTTTCCGTTTCCACTTTTTCTTTTAATTTACCAGAAGCCATCATATTTGACTCAATCCCTACAACTTTGTCTTGCATTCGGGTAAGATCGGTCGCTCTCCTCTCTCTCAATAATAGTGCGAAATCAGGTTTGAACGCTCTTGCAAAAGTTACCTTTGCTA
Source organism: Picea engelmannii (assembly GCA_009831015.1). Taxonomy (NCBI): domain Eukaryota; kingdom Viridiplantae; phylum Streptophyta; class Pinopsida; order Pinales; family Pinaceae; genus Picea; species Picea engelmannii. The sequence continues at coordinate 834,645 of ML776824.1, forward strand.
CAGGCTGGGAAGGTTTAACTTCGATTGGGATCTTGTTATATAATTTATTAAATCTTTGGATGCATTCAATAACAGTTTCTGAATTTTTCTTCCTTAAAACCCCAAACTCAGTTAAATAATATAAATGATCTTTCCTTTCACCCCATTGTCTGAGAAAAGAGTTTTCTAATGCATCGTAGGATAATATCAAACCTACGGGCAAACCTCGAAACCAGGTTCTCACTTTTCCTTCAAAAGTTTGAACAAACAACTGTGAATATACGTCTTAATGCTCGAGACCGAGAATATCTGTGAATTGATCAAAGAAATTTATATGTTCGGCTGCGGTTAAGTCTCCCTCCCCTGTAAACTTAGGTAGGTTTTTCATGTATTTTTCAGGTAAATCATGAAGAGGTAATGGGAGGACCAAAGGAGCATATCTGGTAGCTACTTTAGCGAAAATCCTAGGGGGTGGGGGTGGGGGTGGACCTTGACCACCCCCTCCTCCTCCTCCAACAGCTGCCATAGATATTTTAGGAGAAGAAATTGGTACGTTATAAAGAGGGTTTTCAAAGATGTATACTGATCCTTTATTTTCTTCAGGATGAAGAAAAAACGATTCCAAGAACTGTTTATCAGGAGATGAAAAAACTGAAAAAGGAGGAAACGATACACGGGGACTCAGTTTCTCTGACTTGAAAGATATATAAATAGGAGAACCTACAGGAGTTGAATCTGAGTGTATGGTATACTCTTTAAACTTTGTGAGGTTGGGAAAATTAGTTCGAGCGCTGATAGGATATCAATCAAGATAGACTTTACTGTAGAAGTCTCACCTTCTCTTTCTCCGAAGGCAGTCAACTGAGGTTTAGTATTAGTTTCGGGTGGAACTAATTTAGGGTTTATGGTTTCAAGTGGAATCTTATCCCTAGACTATGTTGATTTAGGTTGGTAAGTCGTAGTAGCTTGCTTAAGGAATCCTCTTGGTTTCATCATTTTTTCAGGGTCAAAAATAGGCGAGTTATTCTTATCATCTGGGTTTTGTCTGGTGTTCCTTAGATCAGATGCCAACTTATTTACAATTGTAGAGTCTCCAAGTGAATAATAAAGCTTAGCCTTTAGTCCCCGAGGTGTAGGACAGTCGGTGACAGGGTGTGTTGTTAAGCCACTCCGTGTTGTTAAAGTCACCGGTTCGAAACCTATGGGGACAAAAAATCCAACCATGTCAAGGGTTGGTGTGGCTCAGGCCGGGTGCGATCCCCGAGTGATTTTGATGGCTTAGATGCCCCTGAGTCGCGGTTTCTCAAGCCACAGGTTAATCGCGTAGCCAACAGGTCCCGCACAAATTAACAAACAAAAAAAATAAAACTTAGCCTTTAATAATATGTGTTACACATCAAAATTGCTCAGCTGGATAAGTGTCGCATGTCCCTCTCAGTTGTCGTAAGTGTCGCATCTTTCCTACAACTTTCGCAAGTGTCACAAGTTGGTCACTAATGTCGCAAATGATGTTCAGTAATGTTGTCGTGACTACGACACTAAGGAGGCACTTATAACATCTCATATGACTGAATTGAAGGAGGAGAACTGGTTCACTAGAGTAAAATAACTCTTAACACCTGAAGAGGGCTTTTAATCAAGAGTTTTGAGGGTGAACGCTCCCCTGAAATAGCCTTAGGAGCACTGACGCCCCTCTATAAGACCTCAGGGAGCGTTATAACGCTTCCTCACCCCTCTGAAGGAGCGCTTCCCACTTCTGAAGCGTTGGCGCTCCCCTTAAGCCTCTCTGGGAGAATTCTATCACTCTGATGCCCCTTTTGAAGGAGCGCTCCCTAATCTAGGTTAGTTGTTAGCCCGGTGAGGAGAATAAGGAAGAGATCTTTCCAGATTAGGAGGCAGTTGTACTTGAATTCTTGGTTTCATCAAGAGATCCCTGATCTAAGGAGGAGGTTCCCAACTTGTTCTAAACATAACTCAAGAGGTTAAGCTCCTCTCAACCTATATAAGCAAGCTCTATGATGGTGGAAAGAAAAGGATACCAAACTTATGATCTCATAAGTGAAGGGGAAGAACTGAAGTTATGAAACTTATGATCTTGGAGGAAACTCACAGTCAGCCAAAAGAGAGTGATCAGTGAAGCTGCTATTATCCATATTGTGGAACTTTCAGGCAAGGGTTAGACGAAGGGGACCTGACGAAGCTGTCGCATTCGCATCTACGATTGTAAGTACCACTGTCGTTATTCTCATCAATATGACACGCTTGGCCTGTTTCTTTCTAGTTTGTGTCTAATGTCACATGAACTTATCACTAGTTGATAGATCTGTTTTCAAGCTAACATCAATAGAGTAGGAAGCGGTCGTATCTTGTTTTGTCCGCAGGATCCAGCAAGGAGCAAAGGATTGGAGCGCAACTCGGAGCATGCAGGGACAAACGTCGATAAAAAGGTACTTCTGTCATCCTTCCTTCTCACGCGTTAGTTTAGATAGATTTGAAAGGAAGTCAGTGTCCATGATAAGCACTTTTCTATCTAGGGTTAAGGTCAAGCTCTAGAGGTGATCTACCTGTCCGCAAGGAGATTTTCCTACAACAGAAACTGGCGACTCCGCTGGGGAGATAGACTCAAATCGAAACCTCTTGTTTGGATTTTTCTCCTCATTGACATTTTTCTATCCCTTGATTGTTTCAAACCTGGTTCACTCCTCTTTTGATTTGTTTCATGAGCTGATTGGCTCCTTACCTTACCACACTCAGCATATTTGTCAAGTTTGAATCCCAATTTTTGGAATTTTTTGACATTTCTGGAGATTTTAGACCCTGGCGCCCCTGTCCTAGTGTTAACAGAGCGCCAATGCTCCCAATAGCCTTACACAGAGTGCTATAACGCTCTTTGCCCTTGGAAACAGAGCGCCAGCCTCCTTTTGGCCAGGAAACCCTTCAAAACTACCTTGTCTAGGGTTTGCCTCTGTGTCTCTTTTGTTGAGTGATCTAGTGAGTCAATTTGTCTTCTCTTTCAGCCTTGACATCTATTTTTTGAAGAATAAAAATCTTATTAATTGGATCTTGTAGCCTTCTTCACCATTCTTATTGAGTTTTTCCCTGTTGAGTGAAATTTGAAATCCATGCATTCTTCTCCTTTCCTCATCAGCTGGGTACAAACCCTAGTGAAGGTCATCAAAAGCCTACAGACCTCTTTGTCTTGATTTCAGTCAAGGTCATTTGTTCTTCAATTTTTTATTTTGGGTGTGAAGTTTGTTTTTCTCTTTGATGGTTTCTCTTTCTTTTGCTTTTTCGTTTTGATTGCTACGAAAGGGTGTATTGTTTGTGTAACTGTTTGCTTGTGCTAGATTGGTTTTCATTCATACCAAGAGAATAGATAGCAAGACAAGCATTGTGTTGTGTTGATCATCATCCATAAGCAAAAAATATAAGAGCATCTGCATGATTGATTGTGCATATCAGAAGGCATCTTAAAAAGTTTTTGCATTACATTAGGATTTGATTGAGAAAAGAATCGTTTGAGGGCATTCCTCATTTGCGCTGGATTAGTGAAAGAACTCTCTCTTTCCCTTAGATAGATATTCATCGAAAGAAAATGACTATTTATCATGTTTGATGCATTCTTTGGGTCTGAGTCATAATTCCATTCCTTTCACTTCCATGCACCCCTTTGCGTAAAGAACAACCACCAAAATCAATGCTAATTAAAATTTATTTAGAACTTTTTCTTTTCTAGGATCCTCCACCAATAGTAGACTAGGCTTAGTGATTTGGATTAGGGCTGTGAGCATAACTCTCCAAAGTTTCTAAAACAAACAACAGCATCCTGAGTTAGGGAGAGTAAATCCAGTTATCGTATAAGTCTGCCTGGGATCCCCCTCTCACACAGGGGTTACGCACGAGGTTGCATTCGGGTAAGCTACGAGGACTAACCCTCCGTGGTTTAACTGATTGTGGTGGTCGGATCGTATTATGGGGATCACTTTGAGGTAAATCCACAATTACTGCGTGGAAGCCTCTTAGTTGGTTTCGGGCTTGATACCCTGCCCGTATGTTCGGATCGAACTGTCGACTGTTCCCACCCAGGGGTTGACTACGAATTGGTAACCTTAGTGGCCATAATCTTTAGGTTCGTACACAAGGTGACGGTGACGGGAAGTCTCACTGTACCTGGGGCAGACATTGGTCAAACTCACTCGGGCTCCTTGGAGGGTAAATCCACAATTACTGCGTGGAAGCTTGCACCAAGGCATAAGTCTGTTAAGCAGGTCGCCATTGTAACTGTTCCACCCTATCCCCGCCCCTTCTGGAATTGATCACGTGACATTGGATTTCATCACCAACTAGTACGGTCATCAAAAGAAGGTCCTGTTTGCTTGGTTGTGATTCTTATATTTTTTTAGCGTGTGCTGTTTCTTTTCGTTAGTTGGCCATAGATTTATTTCGACGACTCTTCTCTGCCAACATCGACCCTCCACGTCGCTCGTGGAGGCTACAGGGACTTCCTCCAGAGAATATGGAAGGAAACACCCCTTTACCCCCTCATTCTACCGAGGAATCTCCTCAACAGAGTGAGGTTCACAATGCTACAACTTCCCAGGAAGAAGTTCCCATTTCCCTGGAGAATTGTCGAATTGTCTCAGAATCTCCAGAAGCTTATCGCATTCCCGAGGGATACGAACGACAGATCCTCCACCTGAATTCTGCTGGAGAATTTGTTGTTGTCAACCCTTCTGACATTCCAGCCGGGTCTGCTCATAATCCTCTAGCCAGTGACCCTTTTTGGACTGCGGACGTTGTTCGAAGTCCACCACGCTTGTTGCGAGACCTCTATGGAACAAGAGAAGGTGCCGATGCATCCTTTTCCTATACTGTACCCCCAAATCATTTCACCGGTACTACCACTTTTATAGCCACACCAACTGTTGGTCCGAACATACCGTCCGTTGGCCCAAGGCCTACTATTCCCCTCTAGACAACCCATTTGACAATGACCCCACACATTCTGACTATTCCTGCCGGTAATGCGGTAGTTAATCAAGCCCCGATTGGCACACCTATAACACCAAGATCTACACTCCATTTTGGATTTAGGGCATTGAATGCTTATACTACCACCACTGCCCAAACCAGTACTCAAACTATACCGGGAAGTTCCATACCTATCCAACAAGCTGGAGGGACTGATCTTGGTGGTCCTAATCCGATCGGCAACATCGGTCAGTCATTGGCATCTAGCTTTCAGATCCTGGGAACTCTACCTCAAATTGGGGGGCATCCTCCCTCCGGAGGACAAATTCCATTCGGAGGGAACCCTAATGCTGGGGGGCATCCTCCTACCAGAGGAAAAATTCCATTCGGGGGGCACCCTCATACTGGGGGGAAACCTCAATCCGAAGTACACCATCAACCATAAGGACAAAATGTGTCCACCACACCTAATCCGTGGAGCGTCCCTTTTCAAGGAAACCCACATGCTTCCACAGGACAAAATGTGCAGACTCCGCAATAACCCCCTTATGGACAAATACCAAACCCACCCTATAATCCACAAAACCCATCCGGTTATCCTCCGCTCACCAATACCTCTCAAAACATCTCAAATCCTATGTACCTTGGTCAAAACCAACCCCACATGAGAGGGTCCACGAGTTATAATTATCCACATAACCCAGTATTGGGCCCCACTGGTGTCCCTTTGCCACACCAACATTATCCATAGGTTAACCAACAACTACCTTTTCTAGCCACCCTAGACCTTCCAGACTTGTCTCGGTTAACGAATGATCCCATTTATCATTCTCTGGTTTGGCCAACCATTCCAGCTAAACTTCCTTCTGATATCCCAAAATTTGATGGAAAGCCTGGAGAAGACCCAAATAACCACGTGATGACCTTCCATTTGTGGTGCTCATCCAACTCCCTCATGTACGATTCGATTCGTTTGTGTTTTTTCCAACGAACACTTACGGGTCTCGAAGTGAAATGGTATATTGAATTACCATGCGCATCTTTTCATGACTTCAACTCCCTTGCCATGTCCTTCCTCACACACTTTCAACTACCCATTCGATACGAGATGGGTACTGAACTATTAACCTCTCTTCATCAGATAACTTCCATACATATCTCCGATCATATCCATGAATGGAGACGACGACGAAGTCTAATCAAAGCGGTCATTCCAGACCAATTGTTAGCGGAATGGTTCAAGAAATCTCTATTACCCTAGATCGCTCGTGATGTTTCCATGGGTGGCGTAGTCACTGAGGAAGAAGCCATCACCCGGGCTCAGTACTTGGACCTAGTCTATTCACAATCTGGTACTCTATATGAGTTGATACCGAACGCTACCCATGCCACTAACGATCCATCCAAACCATCGACTGCTTCGCATGCGGATGGAGTTATTGGCTCCGTCAAAACTCAATCTACTACTCAGTCTACTGGAACAATCTAGTGGCCCGCCTCCACGGCTGCTCCCAGTTCGACTACACCCTCTTCTACCCCACCTCAAACTTAGGTCTCTGATGTGAATGCGGTCCAGTCAACCCCTTCACAACAACTTGGGGGCAAGAAGAAAGCGAGAAACAAACCAAAGAAGAACAACAACAACGAGCAACCCAAGACCCAACCACAAACCCCTGCTACCGGAAAACAACCACAACGAAAACCAAAATTCCCATGTCTCATTTGCGGTGACGATCACTACACTTGAGACTGCCCACATCGCGACGAAGTGGCCAAACTTTTCAAGGGAAATTCACAACCCGCTGTGCTCACTCAACCTTTTCCGCAGCAACAATCTTTGGTTGCACAAACATCCACGCCGGGGGGCAGTTCCAACCAACCCCATGATGAGGCCTCGACAAGTGCCCACATTTACATGTTTAACAGAGTTAATCTAACAACTCGCTTTGCGACATATGACATGCCAGTTAAACCTGACAAGCCGAATATCGCTAACGGTTCTGCGTCAGATCCGTTACCATCTTCCACCAATCCTCCATCTGTTATCCCTCCATCTGGACCACTCCATATTGAGAAACCGTCTTTTGACTCTATCCTACGCCCTCCTAAGAGTACCATCCGAAAATCTACATTCAATCCTAATTCACGGGCTGCCCAAAACTACAACATTGTAGAAGATTTGGCCCAAGCCCTGTGTGCTATGTCCGCCTTGGAAGTTCTACAACACTGTCCCAACCAACGTAGAACACTCTTAGCCACTATTGGCACTTTCAATCCTAAGTCATCAAACTACCTCACGTTTAACTTGGATGACCATCAATCGCGACTCTCCCACCAGCTAGCATTCCAAATCGATGTGGTTGTTCACAATCAACAAATCCACCGGACTATCCTGGATGAGGGAGCCTCCACCTGTGTCATGTCCCTAGCCTGTTGGAAAGGCTTGAAGTCACCTGCCCTTAACAAATCCGCTACCATGTTACGTGTCTTTGACGAACGAGGTTTTCATCCTCATAGATTATTGCAATCCTTAGCCGTTCAGTTGGGCGGAAAAACTGTTACTGTTGACGTTGAGGTGGTCGATGCCCCCCTCGATTACAACCTGCTACTTGGAAGAAGTTGGTTCTATGCGATGACTGTCGTCACCTCGTCGGTGTTTTGATGTGTACAATTCCGTCATCAAGGCAAAATTGTTACCATCGATCAGCTTGATTTCTGCACACTCGACGCTCGCATCCCTGCTACCAACAATATTCCTTTCCTGGGAGACCACCCGGTTACGTATGAAAGTGTTGGTGTTGTCTTATTGAAAGATTCTAGCCTTATGGGTACCTTCCCTACACCACTTCCACCTACTACGCATCATATTGCCGTCGTCAATATGATCTCGACTTTGCCTTATCAATCCTTGGAATCATCTGACCCCTAGATTGTGCCTAGTCCATTGGAATTCGATGTGCTCGGTGACACAATGCCACTGAGCCCAGCCGAAGCCGCATACGTAGCTATTCAATCTGTCTCTCCCTCGTCGAATAATTCACATTCGTTGGCACCCGATACTTATTCGGTGCCCTCTTGGTTAGATTCCCTATCATCTGCCGTCGATTACATTTCCCACATTTTTCCTTCGGACGAATATATCATGGAAATGATTAGCATTGACGATCTACCCTGGGATGACAACCACCATCGATCCTCTTTTCTTCCACCCTTGGAAGAAATCCAAGACATACGATCTGTCTTCCCCCCCGATGTTACTGAAGCTCCGCAATATCCTATCCTCACGACATATACTCTCTCTGAGGGGAACATGGGTAACATCTCTACTACTGTCACGATCGAAATTTCAATCAAAGAAGGTGTCATGGAAAACATCAACCTTGGTGCTAATTGCACACCCGATGAAGTGGTCTCTTATACCGCTTTATTCAAGGAATTTCACGATGTCTTCGCATGGAGTTACAAGGAAATGCCAGGGATCGATCCTTTGATCGTCGTACATGAAATCAAAACCTACCCTGACGTGAAACCGGTTCGGCAAAAGCTTCGCCCTGTTCATCCCAAGAAAGTCGTAGCTATAAAGGTAGAAGTTGAAAAATTTCTGAAATCTGGCTTTATCTATCTCGTCCCTTTAACCGAATGGGTCTCCAACCTCATTCCAGTTGCTAAGAAACAAGGGACCATCCGTGTTTGCGTTGACTATCGAGACCTCAACAAATCTTGTCCTAAGGACAACTACCCCACACCCTTCATCGACCAAATCATCGATAACTGCGCGGGGAGCGTAATCTTTTCTTTCATGGATGGCTTTTCTGGATATAACCAGATTGAAATCTTGCCTACAGATCGACACAAGACAACCTTCATCTGCCCTTGGGGAAATTTCGCCTACCGAAAGCTACCTTTTGGCCTTAAAAATGCTAGAGCCACTTTCTAGCGAGCCATGTCGTACACTTTTCATGACATCAAACATATCACAGAACTGTATCTTGATGATCTACCCGCACATTCGTTAAATCGATCCGATTACATTGATCATTTACGTGCGATTTTCCTACGATGTAGGTTCTACCGTATTCATCTGAACCCACACAAATGCATCTTTGCTGTCGAATCCGGTCGACTCCTTGGTTTCATTGTCTCCAAAGATGGGATTAGGGTGGACCCCTTAAAGATCAAGGCCATCTTAGCCTTACCCCCACCCACCAATTTAACTCAACTCCAAAGTTTGCAAGGCAAAGCAAACTTTCTTCGCCGTTTCATCTGCAATTATGCCGAGATCACTAAAGGATTTATGCGGTTACTGCAAAAGAATGTCCCTTTCATCTGGGATGATGCAACTCAACGGTCATTCAACGCTCTCAAGCACGCTTTGACCCATGCACCTTTGTTACACCCACCCGAATATACAAAGGATTATATCCTTTACTTGCCCGCTTCTACTTCCACCATCGCAATGGTGTTAGTCCAAGAAGGCTCTAACGACGAAGAACATGTGATTTACTATCTGAGAAAGAGTTTATCTGGACCCAAACTCAGATATTCACATGTTGAGAAACTGGCTCTGGCAATTGTCATCGCTGTCCAAAGATTCCGCCACTACATCTTATTACGCACCACCACAGTAATCACAGACTCCAACCCCATGTACCACGTCCTGACACATCAAGTACTTGGGGGAAAATATTCGAAATGGATCGTTATTCTCCAAGAATTCGATCTTGAGTTTACGAAGGCGAAAGCCAAAAAATCCCTGGTGTTTGCCGAGCTCATCTGTTCTTTTCCTCGTGCCAATGAAAACATCGAACCTAGAGATTCTCTACCCGATGAATCTCTCTTCCTCATCAACACCTCTGATCCTTGGTATGGATACATTCTCCTCTACCTTCAAACACAACGTTTTCAACCCAACATCTCTCGTGAAGAGCGACGACGCATTTGTCACCACTCTCGTCGTTATCTCATCCTCGGCGACACTTTATATCGCCGTGGTATCGACACCATCCTTCGGCGATGTTTGACTCACGAGGAGGCTGAACGCGTTTTGAACAATTGTCACCTTGGCGCCTGTGGCGGTCACCTTTCCGGAATGGCCACAGCCCAAAAAATCCTGCGTGCCGGCTATTTTTGGCCCTCGATTTTCAAAGATTGTATCGAGGCTGTCAAGAAATTCCCACCCTGCCAAATCTTTAACAAGAAGGCACGCACCCACCCTATGCCGCTGCACCCAATTATCGCCATCGACCCCTTTTCCAAATGGGGCATTGATTTCATGCAGTGTAAGCCTACCTCAGCCGGGGGGCATGGTTACATCATCGTCGCCATCGATTACTTCACCAAATGGGCTGAGGCTATGCCTACCTTCCTGAATGATGGCCGTACTGCAGCTCTTTTCCTCTTCAACCACATCATAAATCATTTTGGTATACCACGTTCCATTGTCACTGACCACGGTGCACACTTTAAAAACCAGATGATGAGCGAGTTACATGTCAAATTGGGTTTTCGCCATGAAAACTCATCCCCTTACTACCCTCAAGCGAACGGACAAGTTGAGGCTATCAACAAAGTCCTAAAAACCATGATCCAATGCATGGTAGGGGAAAACAAAACATCGTGGCATCTACAACTGTTCTCCGCTCTCTGGGCCTATCACACCTCTGTGAAAACTTCAACTAGATTCACTCCCTTCCAGTTGGTCTATGGCATTGAAGTCGTCCTACCAATCGAGTGTGAGATTCCATCACTCAAACTGAAAGTAGAACTCCTACCCCACACTTCCGCTGAAGAAGAACGATTTTTGTATCTATCCAAACTGGACGAAACACGTCGCGATGCTGCTCTCGCCAATGAAGCACATCAAAAACAAATTAAAAGTCAATATGACAAATCCGTCCACCCTCGGACTTTCACGGAAGGAGACTTAGTCCTTACTTACGACCAAGCTCACGATAAATTGGGGACAGGAAAGTTAGAACCCATGTGGCATGGTCCCTACATCGTGAAGCGTGTCTTACATAAAGGTGCCTACGAATTAGTTGATCATGACGAAATCTCCCTAGGAGAGCCCCGAAACAGGCTTTACCTTAAGAAGTAATATGCCTAGATCACCTAGCATATTGTACTTTGTACATTATTGTATTTAGTTTTGGTTTGTCTTTTTCTTTCGCGTGCTCGAGTCTTTACCGTTGCCACTCATGACTGTGCCTGTGTTTTCATGCGCAGATGACGTCTTCCTTTCCTATCTTTTTTGGGTTCGCAGATGGCGCTAGCCGACATGCCCGTAACATCGCTTCAGCAGCTTGGGTTATTTACCAATTTGATCAGGTGGTGAGTTCAGGAGGCATTTGTTTAGGACCAGCAACCAACAATATGGCAGAATATCATGCTCTCATTGGACTACTGACCCAAGCCTCCTCTCTAGGTATTTCTCGCATCATTATTTACTTAGACTCCCAACTGGTGGTTCGTCAACTCAACCGTATCTATGCTATCCGTAGTCCTATCCTGCTACACCTACACTTGCAAGTTTTCCGTCTCGAACGAATGTTCGATTACATCAAATATAGACACATTCTGAGAGAACTCAATAGTGTTTCAGATTCATTAGCTAATTATATTATGGATTGGTATCTTGCCCACATATAAGGTTTAAGGAAAAAGGAAAGTTGTACATTGCATGTAAATTAAAACACATCACAGACATCATCATGTACAAATCATTGGCATAATAAAAACTCGAAACTGTATATATATGGCATGACTGAAAGGTTTGTTTTACATCAAAACGTGCGTAAGAGAGCAAAATATTGGGTCCATCCACCCATACAACATCGTCTGACAAGGCATACAAAAATATGATCACGGGGAGACTCTAATCTCCCTGCGCTGCGTTGTGCTGTGAGTAACATACTACTGCACGCACTATGTGCCTCAACAGAGAATTGATATTCTCTGGCACCCCTACAGTGTGCGGCTGCAGATGCAAAGGCACGTCCCCCCTCCTTAGAGGAGGGATACCCATCGTAAGGCCTTGGAGGTTCCTCTCAACCTCCCGGAGGCCCACCACCGGTACTGCTGGGTCTGCTACAACTGGGGCGCTGCCACGACGTCCTGGCACTGGTATATCCGCTGGGCGCACTGCTCCCTTGTCTGCATGTTGAAAACAAAACATCTGTTAAAACTCTTTTACATACCCAAAAAAATACATATACATTAAAAACTTTAAAAAACAGGAACCCGACAAGGTATGGCTTAGTCTCTTACCTGACTCATCCCAATCTTCCCCCTCAGGAAAAATCAAGTCCATACTCCCGCGGAAGTCTACATCGGCATATGGGAAGTCCTCGGTCCAGAGGTACTACCGCCTCAACTAGGCAAAGAAATCACCAGTAAAGTGGAACTCTGACTCCAAAATTAGCCTCGGAGACAGGCTAGTCCACCTCTCCATTCGAGGCTCATCCACTGGTCGTACTGCCGGCGCTATCTGAGGCTGCATCTGAGGGATGCGCTCCAGGAAAATGAGACTAAAAATGAGCCATAGCTGAACTGCTTTTGACCAGTCCTGCACCGAGAGATTTGTTCCTTCACATTTCAAAGGAACGCCGCACTCCAATTGAACAGTGTTGGATCTAAACACTGAACACCATAGGCCACCTGTGATCTCGATACCAAATGAGCACTAGTACTACCGGTCGCACTTGTGATAGCAAATAGTATCGACCGGAGAGGCAAATCTCGTATATCTTTGATAGGGATCCTGCCCCCTACCAACCTTGCTCCCGGAACGCAGTGGCGTGCCAGATACACGTCCACCTGCTCAGGTAATGCCCTCTGTCCAGTAAAAGATATAGGGACCCCTCTCTTCGAGAGGCTGGTCAAAAAGTACACATCTTCCAACTCAATGGTTAGGAGTTGTGTACCAATGTGGAATCCCTGTTCCGCGACGTCCCAAATGACAATCATGTGCTCAAGCAATAAAATCTCTCTTTTCATTTTTTGCAATTTGAAAAACTTGAGCAAGCCACAGGCTCGCAAAGTGGCCCGCGTACGGGGACTCCGTAGAGCGGCTAAATCATCCATCTCGTGTTCCCGCTCTTTCCATTCAATCATGGTTGCCGAATACACCTACAAAACAAAAAATCAAGAATTTCATCATTCCCCACGTTTTTGTAATTTCGACGATTTTCAAAAGCGTTTTAAAACATAAAATAAAGTGCCCATGTCATCTAAAAGCAACCAATCATCCTTTTTAACCACCACATCCTTTAATATTTGCCAGACAATGATCAAAATGTGTTAAAAATGCAATACGACCTAAGGGGCTGCGTGGGAAATTTTGGGGAGTTTTTATGAGTTTCTTTTGCTTAAAATGGTGGATCTAATCAAGTGCAAGGGTGTAGACATCCTAACAACCCTTCTCTAACACATTTTTTTGAAAGAATCTCCCCATTTTATTGATTTTTAAAAGGGGGCCGATTTGGTTCAAAAAGGGGTGACCTAGGGTTTTGTGTTTTAAATAAATAATGCCATGAAAATCAATTTGAAACCATGCAATTGAAAGAGTGAAGGATGAACACCTACCTGGTTCAAACGGTGAGTGAAATGATCAATCGTAGCTCCGGCGGCGAGAAAAAAAATATTTGCTTCAAATTGAGATTGAGAAAAAAAATCCTTGCAAATGAAATGGTAAATGAGTTTTTAAAATCAATTCATATTTATAAAATTTCATTTTTTCATAAGGTATGGTCATTTTGGATTTCTCTAATGGTGTAAATGGCTTCACTAATCTATGGTTTATAGTTTCTGGCATCGCAGGTTTTCTGGCAGTTCTAATGAATCACTCACCTTGTCGCATTTATGAGCATAGTCTTAGTTCGTTCTCGAGCTCGAAAATATGAGAACGTAACCGGGTAAACTTTTATCTCTTTTTCGGACCCATACGGATACGAACACACGAAAAAGGAACCCCCCTGGAGTCTCCTTTAAACCCTTTTCACACTCTCTAAATATGAAAAGATTGTCGAGTGATCTTGCTTTCTTTCACACTCGTTAAAAGGTCAGAAAGAGCGTCTTTCGAGCAATAGTTTAACCCTTTTTCAGTCTCGTTGGACTACTGTACGAAAAAGGAACGGAGAGAGTTCTCTTTCAAGTGTTTTTCCAAACTCTATAATTTCGAAAAACCTTCGAGTTTTCTGTCTTTGGACTCATTAAAGCACACATCGACAGACCCATATGGGACCGAACCCTTACCTCTTCCGGTTCATTAAACAAAGGAAGAGGAACTTACCGAAGGTGAGTTATATCGAGCATGTGTTATCCTCCTCGAGCTCATTAAATCAAAAATAGGTACTCACCTATCTGGATGGGGGAAAAATTGAAAGGAGCAAGCCAAGCAGTCTCTTGAGAACATCATCAGCACTTCTTAGAGTCGCCCTTGAACATGAAACTTTGTCATCTGCACATATTATAATCCACTGAACCTCTGCACTGAGCCAATCCTCTGAGTTTCCTTTCACTCCTTTGGGTCACCCGACGCAAGCCACAATACCCACTGCATAGTTTTGGTCCATGTCATGTGTTGCTATTGTGCCTTAGTGTTCAAGGGAAGTATCCGCCTCGAGAGTCAGCCATCCCAAATATCTTGACTCAAAACCTGTGTCAGTCCATATCCCTTTGATCTACCAATTACATCTCCATGTCCTTTTCATGTTGTTGATGGGGGATACATCAAGGCCCTCCCTCGACGAGTCTATTCCTGTTGACTCCAACACATTATCCGGGAATTAGGCTTAGAAACCAGTTAGTACTTTGGGACCTTCATGCCTCAATGGCAGGCCTCCTCACATTTGACAGTGGGTTTACATCATTGACCTCTGATTGAATGATTCCACGGATGTTCGACCTCAGCTCATATATTCACATTCGCTGGAATGTACTAGGGTACCTTGGGAATCATTGACATTAATGGTGATCTCCCTCGCACTTGTTAATGGTTTACGTCATTGACCGGTAATCAAGTGGTTTCTGCCATGTTCGACGTCAAGACATTTATTCACATGGTCAGATTTGTACCGTATTGGGATTGGTACGAAGACCCTGGGTCGAGCCATCACTTTGATATACGCTTTGCCCAGGCTGTGAAGGATTTCCATTGAACAATGACACATACACTGTTACATAGATCCACCTTGTATTGGTCATGGCTATGTCTTGTCATCTCGTAGATCCACTGTGTATTCTTCGTGGCTACGATCGGTCCAAGTCATCAGAGTATAGATCCACATTGTATCTTTGGTGGCTATACCTTTCTTATCAATGCAATTATGGATCCTTAGTGTATTTTATGGCGGCCATATCCTACTAAGTCTTGATCACCCAAGCATAGGTATGCCTGCCTTGGGTTTTGAAACATGTCATGATATTTGTTGGATGTTTGTGTGCAGCTTCCGTCAAGTTCTCCGAGTCTAAACCCTTGCTTGAGCATCTACAAAGTATTTCAGTTATTAGTTGGCATCTTCTAACTTCATACTTTGGGGGGCATTCTGTTACACATCAAAATTGCTCAGCTGGATAAGTGTCGCATGTCCCTCTCGGTTGTCGTAAGTGTCGCATCTTTCCTACAACTTTTGCAAGTGTCGCAAGTTGGTCACTAGTGTCGCAAATGATGTTCAGAAATGTTGTCGTGACTACGACACTAAGGAGGCACTTATAACATATCATATGACTGATTTGAAGGAGGAGAACTGGTTCACTAGAGTAAAATAACTCTTAACACCTGAAAAGGGCTTTTAATCAAGAGTTTTGAGGGTGAACGCTCCCCTGAAATAGCCTTAGGAGTGCTGGCGCCCCTCTATAAGGCCCCAGGGAGCGTTATAACGCTTCCTCACCCCTCTGAAGGAGCGCTGCCCACTTCTGAAGTGCTGGTGCTCCCCTTAAGCCTCTCTGGGAGCGTTCTAGCGCTCTGATGCCCCTTTTGAAGGAGCACTCCCTAATCTGGGTCAGTTGTTAGCCCGGTGAGGAGAATAAGGAAGAGATCTTTCGAGATTAGGAGGCAGTTGTACTCAAATTCTTGGTTTCATCAAGAGATCCCTGATCTAAGGAGGAGGTTCCCAACTTGTTCTAAACATAACTCAAGAGGTTAAGCTCCTCTCAACCTATATAAGCAAGCTCTATGATGGTGGAAAGAGAAGGATACCAAACTTATGATCTCATAAGTGAAGGGGAAGAACTGAAGTTATGAAACTTATGATCTTGGAGGAAACTCACAGTCAGCCAAAAGAGAGTGATCAGTGAAGCTGCTATTATCCAGATTGTGGAAATTTCAGGCAAGGGTTAGACGAAGGGGACCTGACGAAGCGGTCGCATTCACATCTACGATTGTAAGTACCGCTGTCGTTATTCTCATCAATATGACATGCTTGGCCTGTTTCTTTCTAGTTTGTGTCTAATGTCACATGAACTTATCACTAATTGATAGATCTATTTTCAATCTAACATCAATAGAGTAGGAAGCGTTCGTATCTTGTTTTGTCCACAGGATCCAGCGAGGAGCAAAGGATTGGAGCGCAACTCAGAGCGTGAAGGGACAAACGTCGATAAAAAGGTACTTTTGTCATTCTTCCTTCTCATGCATTAGTTTAGATAGATTTGAAAGGAAGTCAGTGTCCATGATAAGAACTTTTCTATCTAGGGTTAAGGTCAAGCTCTAGAGGTGATCTACCTATTCACAGGGAGATTTTCCTACAACAATATGTTCAATTTTTTTGCACTATCAAAGAAGGAAACTTGCAAATGTCGTATTCCCAGGGAAAATAATTTCGTTTCTCTGTCCCCGACAGCGGCACCAAAAAGATGTTGTTCCAGAGTTTATACTTAAGGCTTGAAAGTATAAAGTCTAGGCATATGAAAATAAGAGGGTCTATGATATAAAGAAAGAAAGGACAACTCTCAAGGGAAAAGGAGCTATGGTTGATTTATGAGTTGTCTTTGTTTAGCTTCCAATTGTTCCTGGACACTAATGTCCTACTCAATGGGTTCCCATGAACGTTCAGGTTTAACCCGGGTGGTAGCAGTTTTTAAGATGGTGTTAAGAAGAGTTAAATCAATACAGGTCTGGTCTAAAAGACCAGATTCGATATTGGGTTGTCTCGTAATAGGTACAGTCATGGAGGGAAAAGAGTTTTAAATACTTGTTGTTTCTATTTAGATTATGTAAGAAAGATTCCCAATTTTTTTAATTAATAGTATAACAAAATCAAAGGTTGTTTTCTATATCTGAGTTAAACTGAAAACCATGCATGAAATGAAAGAAAACATAAAGCTATGGAACAAGGTGAGGCATCAACCAAGGAAGAATCTCACTTTGTGATAGAAGAAGAAAATAGATAAGAGAAACTTTAATGAAGCATAATATATAGAAATCTAAGTAATTCACAGGTCTTGTACCCGCTGATAGACGATACCGAGGAAAAACTGTAAACGATTAGATGAATAAAATAATCGATCACCACAATAGAGGTTGTACTAAATTGCAACTAAGCATTCATCAAAGATATGTAATAAATGATGTTAAATATGAAATAACAGAGGAACACATAACTCAAACTTGATAGGATCTAAAGTCTTCGATTTGTATTTGTATTAATTTTGGAAAATGACAAATTTCTCTGCTACAATCGGCCTAGGAAAAAATCCCTTCTAATCTCTTTCAAAATTGTATTTATACAAAGAAAACCATCAACCCTATATGGTTGGTATTCTCCTACTCTCCTTAGTGCCACGGTTACAGAATACAAATTTGAACTGTTTTCTCAGTTACTTTTACTTTTCTAACAGCTGGACAAAAATGAGCATACATGTGTTACTTCATCATTTCTTTGAAGTGCTTCCTTCACCTGGTCCATAACACTAGACACACTTGTCTAGAAAATGCACCAAAATCTTGGAATGTTCTATCGTATCCTTTGCTTCACACATATACAACTTACTTTGAATTTGGGGCAACCTGTCTTCAATATTTCCCTTTTCAAACTTTGTCGACTGCAACTACAGATTCAGATTTATTAGCCACTTATCTATTTGGGTGGTGTCAAGCTATTTCAATTGTGAAATCTCGAGTTGGGCTTCATTCCAACTCTCCTCGATATGTAGTTGATGCCTTACAACATTGATCTATCCTAATAGCCTGTGACAGTCACCTTTACTAATGCCCAGTGTTTTTGTATCTAGTTGATCAAACACTTCTTCACATTCGTTCTTAATGTCTCTTGCCATTTTCCTTCTTTTGGCAATATTGGCCTCCCATGTTTTTAATATGAGTCTCCCCTGATCTTCTCTTCTACAGTCAGCTTTGGGGTGGTGGGTACTTCCTCTCTAGATGAAAACACTACTACCTTTTGAAAAGAAGCGCGAGGTATTGTATCCTCTTTTTCCCTCAAAACAATATTATCTAGTGAGTGGCTTATTTTCGGGAAGTAGTTTTGAATGATTTCTATTTTAGAAAGCATGACCTGTTGTTCTACTTGTAGTTTCTCATGTACCTATAGTACTTGGTCTTGAAATGTTGTTATATTCACAACTTGTCTTTCAATATACTTAAACTCAGCCTGTAGCTGTCTCACTAACTCTTCCTGTTGAATAACCTGTACTTGACTCATTTGCATCTGCTTGTTTGCTTCCTCTAAACTAGTCTTCAACAATTGCATCTCCTGCTCGTCAGTAGTCCTGGCATTGTCAACTCTTTGATTTACCTCCTCTCGAATATTATTTTCTGAGTGCCTTATTTGTTCCTACAACTGAGCTATCATTTGATTTTTCTATTTTAGCCTTTTTTTCAAAGAATCAACTGAGAATAAATTTGTCGTTGCCAAAGCTCCCATAGAGCCCGCTACCTCTGTGGCGAAATATTCCTCTTCTAGGTTTTTCCCATTTACGAGCACTCTATGTTTTTTCACCATTGTGCCTCCTCTGAGATGGATTTCATGTTTTACTACAACCTCCTCTTCCTACTAAAAAAGTAGTCGGAGGAAGGCATCTCTTCTGTAG
Source organism: Picea engelmannii (assembly GCA_009831015.1). NCBI lineage: Eukaryota > Viridiplantae > Streptophyta > Pinopsida > Pinales > Pinaceae > Picea > Picea engelmannii. The sequence goes on from ML776824.1 coordinate 853,641, forward strand.
AGATAGGAGTAAGTTTGCTTGCATATATGACTTCCAAATGGGGAGTCCGAAAGGTTGACTGTAAAGGAGTTAATGATGGGATAGGGATGCCAAATTCTGAAGTTTTAGTTTCTCCTATTGTTTTAGGGATATCAGTAGGAATAGATGATGATGAAGGTGGAATCATTTGACTTGACTTCGAAGGGGTCTCAGATTTGGAACTTGTTTCAGACCCTGGATTCTTTGATTGTGAAGCTTCTTCTTTCTGTGAAGATGCTTCAGTCTTCTTTGGATTTTATTCTGTAGTCCCTTTATCATGAGCCTTTGATCTAAAACCTAGGGGAGTACTCCCCTGAGCTGGAGGAGGAGTCATTGATTCTCCCTGTAGTATCTTCGGAGAACTACTTCGCCTGTGCTTCTGGAAAGTCAGAAAGTTGGTCTGTAGGTCGAGGGATAATTCCTGAACTCTGTCTAATATTTCTTCATAGGTTCTAGCTCCCTTGAACATGTCATCCTAGGGAGAAACTTCATGTTCATACATTTTTGTGTTGCAGTGAGTAAGATGATTTCCTACAATTTGATAAGGATCATGTTTTCTGAGTTCAAGATCCACCAATTTGATGTCATCCAGTGCTGAAACTTCTATCTTGGAATGACCCAGGTTAAGCAATGAATACTTCCCAATATGTAAGGGAAATACTGGCCATAACTTATTCTGAGTTGCTTTCAATTATGTGTCAATGACACCAGTTACTATTTGGTTGGCCACCTCCCTGCACATTAACTTGTTGAGAAGGAACTTCAGAATTGCATGAGGAGGGATCGAGCACTTGAAAACCATGACATAGGAGAATCCCTCTTCAATAAACCAATCTGCAATTTCCCTATGATTTCCCATGATTTGATCTGAAATACGAGGGGGTGCATAACCATACAAGATTTGGTGCAAAGGTATCACTACGTAGTGACAGATTTTGTAAAAGAAATCTTTAACATTCTCCTCCCATAGTTTAGAGTGATAAACATGAATGGGCTCCGCGCAGGCTGGGTTCCAGCTCCAATTCATCAAAGGCAATGGATTCATGTAACAGAAAACATCCACAATATAGGAAGACATGTAAAAAAACGTAGGTCAGCCTTTCAATTTTGTTGTTTGGTACTCTGCAACCTCATTAGCTAGATTGTTTGATAAAATTTTACCCCAGTTGAAACTGAAACCCTCAGCTACTCCGTGTAGAAGTGGTACCCAGTCTATAGGGAAATGGGTGGGGCTTTTCCTCCTGAAGAGTCTACATAGCATCAAAGCTATATACACCATGTACTCATTCAACGAGGCTGTGGCATAAATGCCATGGGTATCGGCTCTAAATCTTGTTGGAATTCCGCTATGAATTTGGCATTATAAATGTATTTAGAAGTAGGGGGCAGTTTATACATTACTTGGATGTGCTCGGGCCTGAACGAGTTGGTGACGACCCCTTGGATGTTTAGAATGCTTCTTGTCTGAACATCATTTTTCTCTAAAGCCCAACATACCATGTCATTATATGGCGTGAGTCTCGGCCATGTGGCTATTTTGTGAAGCTCAGACTCTGCTATGTATTTGAGTTTATTTTTAGTCCTTTCATCTCCGAAATCTTCGGGGCAATTCCTAATCTCATAATCTAAGGTTTCAAAAATCTGCCTCCAGGATTTGACTGAATCCACAGCATGTGGCGCAGTGTCAGATATAGCATATCCATATGGATTCGAGCTTTCACCTACCTCCTCACTCTTCTTAGGCACTTTTCTGGGTGCCATGATGTTGGGCTAAAATGAAAACCTGTTGCAGAGAAGAAATGTGTGAGTTATTCTGAGTGTAACTCTCTCCTAGTCTGAAAGTAAGAATGAAATTCAAAATAACAAACCTTTATTTCCCCTTAACCTGTATTAAATTTAGCATACCGATACATGCGACAAAAATTAAATTCTTTAATGGGGATGATACGCCTGGAGATACACACCTTATGTCAAAAAATATCTCCATTAATCTTTTATAGATACTGCCACATATCGACAATTCAAAACTGGGATTTCGAAAGGAATGTCATTGAAAACTCCTGAATAACAAAATGAGAAAATTTATTTAATACCCTTAATGCTCATTTTAAAATTAAGTTAATTACGTTTAAGCGTTTAATTCTCTTGGGACTTTGTGTTTCGGAGTTTCGATCATCGTGTTCTCAAGAGGTATGACACAAGTAAATCCTGAATCGTAAAATCGCGATGGGATTTATTTAGGTGCTAACCACTTGTTTTAACCCTTTAATTAATCGTGATTAGGGGTTAGTCTTTACTTTTCGTGTATTGGAGTATCAGGACTCCGACGACTCTTTAACATAAGAAATCATGAATCGCGAAATCGCGATGGGATATATTACTATTAAACCTTCTTACTTCTTAATAAACATAGCCTTATCTCTTAAGAATTTCATGACTTTGAGAATCGGGGTTTAAGGAAACTCAAGGTCGACTCTTTGATTTCCCGAATTGCGACTGTTTAACGATCTATTAAGTATGTTTTAAACCTTAGTTAATCATGATTAAAAGGTACTTCATGAAAAACACATCGGGACAATTTGAATACTACTGAAGTTTGAGATGGCCTAAAAAGAACATCTGAAAGGCTTAGAAAGCCTTTAACATTTTTAATTATTACTTTAAAATCCATTCAATTGCTTTTAAACAATCACTTTTTCGAGACTTCGGTACCGGGACTTTGGGGTTGTCATTAAAAAAACATACTTTGTGAATAGTCGAACCCCAATACCCAAAAATCTTGAAAGACCTTTTGAATATTTTTTAGAACTAAGGGTGGCTCTGTAACCAGAGAAAAATAAAGACTTGGATTTAGAGAAGAAAAATAAACTCTGTTTCAATAGTTATCACATTCAATAGAATAATCCATTAACAAACATGACAAATACGTCCATGGAATAATAATTCAAATATTTTCAAGATATCAATTGGATGGGAAAAGAGTATTTCTATTAATATACGATCAACAGAAGTGAAAATGTTACATACTTCTGTGTCGTCACAGTTCGGAACATAGAAACTAAGTTCCTTCCAGCTAGGCCTCCACCAATTCAATCCTCTACCAAAGGCAAGCTCATAATAGAGAAGTAATGAGGTTCTCAATCAATAAGTGATGTAGGAGCATCTCTCCATGTCAGCCCGCCAGCCAGCCAGCTGTGTCTTGCACGTGCATTCAATGCTGAAGAGAGGCACAACCCTCATCTTTTACTTCGAATTGAATGTAATTTAATTGTCTAGGATGTTGAGCCATAGAGTCGTGCCTTTGTGTAGGCTATAGATAAGATAGGCCTTTAATGTTTGTAAGGATGAGATCTAGATCCAGATGCTAGATTAGATAGCCCATTCAATGTAATTGAATAGGGTAGGTAGGTTGGAGGGAAGAGCTCGAAGAGCCCCCTCAGGTAAAAGAGATTTTGGATCTCATTTTGAGTGAGTTGATTTAGGATCTACATGTAGAGAGAAGAAGAGAGAAGGGGCTGAGACCTTGTTACAGGCCGTGCTCAGGAACACATTGTAAATACATGCATTTTCCATTTAATATAACAGAAGCATTTTTTCCTGCATGTATTTCTGTGTTATGTGGATGTCTGTGAGTGTTCTTTATGTATGCTGTAGGTGTGCATTTGCAAGAGGGTGTCTAATTTCAGGTGAAGGTCTTTGAGGCTTCATACCAGGAGGGTGTGGCAGAACATTGCAGGTTCTGATAGCTATGCACAGAGGTTGCACTTTTGAATTTTGAGGGTTCAGACAAAGACGTGCTGCGGCACAAGAACTGGAATCAACAACTCGGAGAAACCTCAAGGTTGCTAAATACCTTGGAGGCAAGGCTATGAAGGAAGAACACAGTTGCAGACAGAAGCTCTGAGGATTTCTGTGAAGCTCTGCCAGGTGGGCATTGAGCATATGCACAGTGGTGCATTGAGAAGAACTCTGTTGTGAGTTCAAAAGGAACCAGAATCACTGAGGATTTTGAGATCTCTGCCAAGTGGGCATTGAGCAGGTGCAAGGAGTGCACAACAGAAGACTTCTATTGAGAAGTTCAGGAAGAAACAAAATCACTAAGGATTTTGAGAGCTCTGCCAGGTGGGCATTGAGCGGGTGCATAGGTGTATAGGAGGACAGAACTGCTGAACGTTCTGGGAGAAGATACTCTGCCTAGTGGGCAGTGAGACATTGTGAAGACATGCACAGGAGAAGAGAACTCTTTGAGTTCTTTATTGTGAAGGAAGAGTCCACAGAGGGATATTCACAGGGTTGTTGAACACCTTGCAGACTCAGGAAGAGGTTTCTTGAGGCAGAGGATAGCCAGGAGGGCATTCATATTTCTCCATCTGCAGGAGAAGGAAGAAGGATAAAATCCCTTAGGGGTCTGAGTGTTGAGAAGCTCATAAGAGATAGCACTGTGTGTGCGTGAAGACTCTACAGAGGTGTAGAAGTCAAATAATCCTTCAAGGATTCGAAAGGAGCAAATCTCAGGAGGAACAACATTATCAAGAGCGCAGACGAAGCTCAAAGTGTGAGGAGTTTGTAGAGGAAAAAGAGGACAAAGGTTGACGCCTTTGAGAACTTGGAATTCTTCCAAGTGCAAGAAGAAAGCACAGCAGTTCGGGAGGAGCAACATTAGCTATCAAATCAGTCGAAGAAATCTAGACCATCGAAGATTTCACGTCCAGAGAGCATTAGGAGAAGCACATAGAAGGGGGAGATCGTGAGCCGTTGGATCTCATTCGAAAATCCCATCAGCCGTCGGATCGAACAAGAGGTGCATGGGGTTTAACCCTTCTCATGCCAGGAAGAAGTCCCGACAGGTATCGGGATATCGGTGTTCGTGAAATCAGGAGTCTTGAGGACAGGAGATTGGGAATCTCCATGGTAAAAGTCCCAGGAAAGATCTGAGCCGTCCGTTTGTGGAGACACGTGGTGGAGATCGAGCGCCCGTCGATATTTTGGCACATAGGAGTTCGGTGTTTCGCGAGTCTAGAGGATGAGACTTCCGGGACATTTGAAGTCACAAAACCCCGTAAGAGATCAGGACCATCCATCTAGAGGGGACGCATGGCAGCGAGCGAAATCTTTGGGAAAGTCCCGAAAGGAGAATCGTCAATCGGGAAATCGCGAGTCAGGATATCGAGAATCTCGTGGACAAAGTGTTTATGCATTTCAGCATTGCAATGTTTGAAACCCCGATACGAGAGATAAGACTGCGGTCATGGGGGGATAGTGGTCATATGTGCCAGAAGCTTAGCCAGGAAGGCTAATGAGTAAAGCGTTGTATTGACGAATCGGTGATCGAGAGATTGCGGGGATAGAGGTTCATGACATCAAGGATTGCGAAACTCTGAATCCCGATAAGAGGATATAAGGCTGCAGTCTTATGAGAAGTGGTCACATGGACTAGGGCATAGCTAGGAGGGGCTAAGACTGAAGGGAGAACATCGACGAATCGGAGTTGGGGAGTTCAAGAGGATAGGAACTCTTGACATCGGGAGACACAAAACTACGAAACCCGAAATGAAATCGGGGAAAAGTCACAGGCGTGTGTAGAGGCCATGATAGGGAAAATTAAGGACTTGTGGATCGGGTTTTCATCAGAGATTCCAGCAGGGAATCAGAGGATCTAATTTGGCTCAAAGGGGAAATTGAATGATCCTGTGAGCAGGAGTGCGATGAGGGGGTGGGCGCGTCTTTACTGCACCAAGTGGTATCAGAGCGAGAACTCTATTTGTATATTACAAGCAGAGAGGGGAGCAAAGGAAGACAGAGCACTGGAGACTCTGTGGTGATTGTTCGCAGGTAGGCAACAATCTGGGAGACAGTCAAGAGTGATTGTAGGATGAAGCTGGAAACACTCTTAGTGCAGAGTGATAGCAGCAGGTTTCCTAGGAAAGTAGACAGGGACAGTGCCATGACTACTGAAGGCCATAGGCATGCTGGGAGGAAGAGCAAGGTAGAAAATCTTGGAGAAATGGATAAAGAGCTCGCTGAAATAAGGGCAGACAAAAAAAATCTTGAACTGCGGATGCAATAGAAAGCCAAGCTGAGATGGGTGTATGAATGGCCCATGAAGAAGCCGTAAGCAAAATGGCCAGTCAAGGAGTTGATGGTCGTAAGGCAGCACAGGCTATTAAAAGGATGGTTGAGGTATGCTGAAAACCTCAATGGACCAGAAGAAGAGATGGTTCAGGTATGTGAACCAGAGACTGGGAGAGGTCTCTATGATGAAGAGAATGAATTGGGATCGGCTGAAGATCTCAAGAACTGCCAGAAGGGCAGAGAAGAATTTCCAGTTTTCCAGGTGGGCAATGAGTTGAGATCACTGCGGGATCTCAGAGACTGTCAAGAGGACATCCAAGGAATTTCACATTGCCAGCTGGGTAATGATACGAGGTCACTGCGGGATCTCGAAGACTACCAGGAGGGTAGCGAAAGGTTTCCAGTTTGCCAGGTGGGCAAGGAAACATAGATGAAATTAGTTGATTCCATGGACTGCCAGGAGGGTAGTAGAGACATCCCATATTGCCAGGTGGGCAGGGATGATCAGGTGAGTTTTAATTAGCCCGAGGAGATGACAGAGCAGATGAGACTATCTGAGAGTCTCATAAACTCAGAGATGATTTTGGATCAGCAGGTGCAGCTGACCGAGGAGGAAGATTAGGATAATATTCTGATAATTGGGGGAATTTAGGTATTCCTACCATTTGCCCGAGAGGAGGCAGAAGTCTGCATTTCAGATGCAACAACAGTAGAATAATAGTCAGCTGAGACTGTCAGGGAAGAGGAATTAGAGCAGATATCTGAAGCTGCCCAAGAAGGAAAAGAGAATGAGCATTCTGAGGAATGGCTCAATATATTCAGCCAGGAAGCTGAAAAGGATGCAGCACTGAAGCTAACAACAGAAGAAGTAGAAGGAGGAAACGAGCATTCTGAGGAGTGGCTCGACACATTCAGTCAGGAAGTTGAAGAAGAAGAAAAGGCAGACAACATTTGTTTTGCTGATCTGTGGGAACAAATTGAATCCCTGGAGAGAAGGGTAATAGTGCAAGGCATGCACATCCAACAGGTGAAGTTGGAGACAGATGAAGAAGGCATGGGAGATCATGATGATCTACCCAATTGCAGAAATTTTTTTCAGCTGGGGAGACTTCAAAAACAGGACCATCCATTGGAGCAGCTGGATGCAGTGATCGAGGAGATCAGAAGGCTGATGTTGAGGTCAACAGAAACTGCCAGCAAGGAAAGGCTGGGTGGAAAAGAAGCAACAATAGCAGTAGCGCGGAAGCAGCAGGATGGAGCAGATGAACAGCTCCAAAGGATGATTTGGGATCCAGGAGGATTTCAACATCAGAGATGGGAAGCTCATGAGAAGGAGCTCATGAATTTTGTAGTTGAGGAGTATGATGCAGGAGCATCTCTCCACATTATCCCGCCAGCCAGTCAGCCGTGTCTTGCGTGTGCATTCAATGCTGAAGAGAGGCACAACCCTCATCTTTTACTTCGAATTGAATGTAATTTAATTCTCTGGGTTGTTGAGCCATAGAGCTGTGCCTTTGCACAGGCTGTAGATAAGATAGGCCTTTAATGTTTGTAAGGCTGAGATCTAGATCCAGATGCTGGACTAGACAACCCATTCAATGTAATTGATAAGGTAGGTAGGTTGGAGGGAAGAGCTCGAAGAGCCCCCTCAGGTAAAAGAGATTTCGGATCTCATTTTGAGTGAGTTGAGTTAGGATCTGCGTGTAGAGAGAATAAGAGAGAAGGAGCCGAGACCTTGTTACAAGCCGTGCTCAGGAACACATTGTAAATACAAGCATTTTCCGTTTAATATAACAGAAGCAGTTTTTCCTACATGTATTTCTGTGTTATGTGGATGTCTGTGAGTGTTCTTTATGTATGTTGTAGATGTATGTTGTAGGTGTGCATTTGTAGGAGGGTGTCTGATTTCAGGTGAAGGTCTTTGAGGCTTCATACCAAAAGGGTGTGACAGAATGTTGTGGGTTCTGATAGCCGTGCACAGAGGTTTCACTTCTGCATTCTGCGGATTCAGAGAAAGATGTGCTGCGGCACCAGAACTGGAATCAACAACTCGGAGAAGACCTCAAGGTTGCTGAATACCTTGGAGGCAAGGCTATGAAGGAAGAACATAGTTGCAGATAGAAGCTCTGAGGAGTTCTGTGAAGCTCTGGCAGGTGGGCATTGAGCATATGCACCGTGGTGCATTGAGAATAACTCTGTTGTGAGTTCAAAAGGAACCAGAATCACTGAGGATTCTGAGAGCTCTGCCAAGTGGGCATTGAGCAAGTGCAAGGAGTGCACAATGGAAGACTTCTGTTGAGAAGTTCAGGAAGAAAAAAAATCACTGAGGATTCTGAGAGCTCTGCCAAGTGGGCATTGAGCGGGTGCATAGGTGTATAGGAGGACAGAACTGTTGAACATTCTGGGAGAAGATACTTTGCCAGGTGGGCAGTGAGACATTGTGCAGACAGGCACAGGAGAAGAGAAATCTTTGAGTTCTGTATTGTGAAGGAAGAGTCCATGGAGGGATCTTCATAGGGTTGTTGAACACCTTGCAGACTCAGCAAGAGGTTGCTTGAGGCAGAGGATAGCCAGGAGGGCATTCATATTTCTCCAACTGCAGGAGAAGGAAGAAGGATAAAATCCCTTAGGGGTATGAGTGTTGAGAAGCTCAGGAGAGATAACACTGTGTGTGCGTGAAGACTCTGCAAGGGTGAAAAAGTCAAAGAATCCTTCAAGGATTCGAAAGGATCAAAGCTCAGGAGGAACAACGTTATCGAGAGTGCAGGAAAATCTCAAAGTGTGAGGAGTTCATAGAGGAAAAAGAGGACAAAGGTTGAGGCCTTTGAGAACTTGGAATTCTTCCAAGTGCAAGAAGAAAGCGCAACAGCTCGGGAGGAGCAGCATCAGCCATCAGATCGCCCAAAGAAATCTGGACCGTCAAAGATTTCATTTCCAGAGAGCATTAGGAGAAGCGCACAGAAGGGGGAGATCGTGAGTCGTTGGATCTCATTCGGAAATCCCGTCAGCCGTCAGATCAGATAGGAGGTTCTTGGAGTTTAACCCTTCTCACGCAAGGCAGAAGTAATGACAGGTATCAGGATATCGACGTTCATGAAATCGAGAGTCTCGAGGACAGGAGATCGGGAATCTCCATGGTAAAAGTCCCGAGAAATATCTGAGCTGTTCGTTTGTGGAGACATGTGGCAGAGATTGAGCACCCGTCGGTATTTTGGCGCATCGGAGTTTGGCATTTCACGAGTCCAGAGGATAATACTTCTGGGACATTTGAAGTCACGAAAACCTGTAAGCGATCAGGATTGTCCATCTAGAGGGGACGCGTGGCAGCGAGCGAAATCTTCAGGAAAGTCCCGAAAGGAGAATCGTCAACCAGGAAATCGTGAGTCGATATATAGAGAATCCCGTGGACAAAGTGTTTATGCATTTCGGCATTGCGATGTCCGAAACCCCAATACAAGAGATAAGACTGTGGTCACGGGGGGATAGTGGTCATATGGTCTAGGAGCTTAGCCAGGAAGGCTAACGAGTAAAGCGTCGTATCGGTGAATCGGTGATCAGGAAATTGCGGGGATAGAGGTTTGTGACATCAAGGATCGTGAAACCCTAAATCCCGATAGGAGGATATAAGGCTGCGATCTTATGAGAAGTGGTCACATGGACCAGGGCATAGCCAGGAGGGGCTAAGGCCGAAGGGAGCGCATCGGAGAATCAGAGTTTGGGATTTTGAGAGGACAGGAACTCTTGACATCGAGAGACAGAAAACTCCAAAACCTGAAATGAAATCGAGGAAAATTCATAGGTGCGTGCAAAGGCCGTGATAGGGAAAATTAAGGACCTGTGGATTGGGTTTTCATCAGAGATTCCAATAAGGAATCAGAGGAGCTAATTCGACTCAAAGGGGAAATTGAACGATCCTGTCAGCAGGAGCGCGACGAGGGGGTGGGCGCGTCTTTACTGCACCAATAAGGGAAGAGCTTGGGGGTTGAACATTATGTTCAGACTTAAAGGACAAAGGGATGCAGACTCAATATGAAGTGAATAATTTCTCTAGAGTAACTTTTCTTTCAAAGTTGAGTTCTTTCTCCTCTCTCCATAGCTCGGAATTCACCCATTTATAGTCTTCAAAATCGATTTGAAGGGCTGAGTCAGAACTTTTCTAGTATATGGAAGGCCAAGGATCATAGATCTCCTGTCATGACATGGAAAACTGAAATTAATTTTCATTTTCTGGCACAAATCCCGATGTATGCAGGCTATAGTGGAGCAACCTACGTATATTCATGTTGTATTGTAGGAAAGATGCGTACATGTGGAAAAATATGTATTTTTAGCTTTGGGATTTACAAACAAGGATGATAAGTCTGCATAGGGAAATAGAAAAAGGCCTTCTATGCAAGATTGCATAGGGTGAGGCAAATCTTGCTATAACAACATCCTGACTGATCTCAAGTCCAAGGAAGACATGTAGTGGACCCATTTCCATCATCAAAAACATGTCATGTATAATCCTCTTGATTGCAACAATCGCTGAAGTCAAGAAACCGATGATCAAAAAATCATCAACATATAGAACTAAGCATAGAAGTGAATCAACTGTCCTGAGCATGTAGACATTTGAGTCTAATTTACGACGTACAAAGTTCTATGACAATAGGTAGGAGTCCATCTTGGCATACCATGCCCTCGGATCCTGCTTGAGGCCATAAAGGGACTTATTCATTCGACATACCAAAGATGAGTCTTGCATAAAACCCTGGGGCTGCTCCATATAGATCTCCTTAGAGATATCACCGTGAAGAAATGCATTCTTCACATCCATCTCATGGAATTCCCATTCCTTGGTTGTCATAACAACAAGTGTCAATTGTATGGAATCCATCTTCACTACTCGAGTGAAGGTCTCATCATAGTCAATGCCATGCACCTGCTGAAAGCCTTTGGAAATAAGCCTGGATTTGTATCTGCTAATATGTCCATCTGCTATGCTCTTGGTCTTGTAGATCCATTTGCACCTGAAAATTTCCCTCCCAGAAGGAAGGGGAACCAGATCCCAAGTTTGGTTCTTGTAGAGACCCAACTTAATTAAATACAAAATATTAATTCATTTAACATATAATTTCCTTCTCATACGTAAATTATTCATTCACATCATAAGCATAAATATTCTGCATAAGTTAAAATCTATCTATAGCATGGAAATAACTCAACAATTCACAATAAAATACCTACTTCTAATGCTAATTCCCATCGATATGGCTGTCCCTTCCCTGCTTCCTTGCTGCTGTCTTTCCTAGCCTGATGCACTGACCAACACTGCCCAAATTGACTATCCTCCCAGTCAGCTAGGAACAACCTGTCCGACTCCCTAGCTCTAGGAAACCGAAAGGAATCCTAGCCCACGTGCTCAAAACCCTTAGCAACCCAGTGCCCCCCACAATGATACTCACAGTATACAAAACTCTCCCATAGAACCAGAAAAACCAAGCCATGAAACCAGTGCTCCCGTCCCCCCTCCAAAATGCTTCCTCCCAAAAATAAAAAATCCTCCTCTAAAAGAATGAATATCTTCCACCGTAAGGCTCTCCCTCTCATATCCCCTTTCACCGACTCTTCCTTTCATTAAATTCCTTATCCATTTATTTATTATCTTATCCCCATGTATTTATTATCTTATCTTATCTTATCTTTACATTTAATGTCCCATCCCTTCCCGAATACGTAAGTCTTAATAAATTAAATTATTAACCCCATTAATTCTTTACTCACATAATTAAAGAGTCGATTAACCATTGACAATTATGAACAAATAATTAATGATAATTAATTAATTAATATTATATAAGAAATAATTATTGTTTAGCTAACATCTTAGGACAATCAGATTATCAATTTAATTATAATTAATAATCCTTTACATTTATTTAAGTAGGGTTGTTACATACACCCACCCTTCAAGAAACTTCGTCCTGAAGTTAAGGTATCTTTTGGTACAAAGGAAAAGAAACATGGTTCACACATTCATAACAATTAACCGACACTATCAGTAAGTAAGTCAAGAAAACTCATACATACTAGTGTATATGTACAAGAAATGTATGTGTAGCTAGTACATACAAGTCTCGTGCATGTACTAATAATCAAAACTACCATCCTTTAGTAATTTATGTAGGCATCCAATCCAGTCAGCAAGACTAGTCTTTTATAAAAGACAACAAACCAATCAGTTGTTTGAGAAATTCTTTAATTGCTATTATCTGGCTCAACAATTGTATTTAGACAACTGTGGTTTAGTTACATAATTATGAATATTCATATATACACATTTCTCTTTTTTTTTTTTTTGAAGGAAAAACATTAAATTCCACCATCAGACAAATCTCCATACTCTCTCAACTATTTCTACTCATCCTTCCTCCCTAACCTACTTCCATCTCCATTCCTATCCTTCCTCTGCTAGACTATCTTGGAACATCAACTATATTGACCTAACTCCAAATAGAACCCATAAGCAGAAGTGTCACTATCTCGACCAAGCTTCCCCAGAAGGCAACTGACAGTCATCATCGCACGTCTAGGGGAGCGTGAACTAACACCGTCCTCCCATGACTTCAGGTTTCATAGGATACACGGTGGGAAATGCCTCCACCCCTCCTAACAGGACTAGGGTCCACACCCTACAGTGGAGGATACACGATGGGAAATGCCTCCACCCCTTCTAACAAGACTAGGGTCCACACCCTACAATGGAATACACGGTGGCACCGTGTTGCTGGGGTTTTTGTCATCGTTTATTTGGTTTTGGGCAGTGTCATCACCTGAAATCATGCACTAGTCTAGATATCATAGCAATGCATCCAAACCAATATAAATTCCACATACAATATTCATACCATCATGTTTCTTGGTTAGTGGTCCTGATATCCACTTTCATCATCATTATCCCTTGGCTATTTCATAGCCCATAACCTGTGGATTAGTCTGTAACACAAACTCATACATTTCTATGCATTATCATCATGTAATTGCATACTATCATCATTTCAATTTGTTATCCCTGTACCGATAAATTATCATCAAAGTTTTCCTGTTAGAAATAGATCTCATAATATACCATAATTCAATTTCGACACCCATTCATAAGATTGTCATTTGCCAAAATAGATTGCATAATATCCAACATCATTCTAATAGCATTTATCCTTCATAAAATTCACATTCTCACAATATGTCGCATCATATACATCATCATGAATATCATTTAATCATTCGTACAATTTACATTCTCATAGTAGATCGCATTACATACATCATCATTAATAACATTTAAACATTCATAAAAGTTCATACATTTTAAGGTTTAAGTGTATCATTTAATAGTTTCACTGTGACTAGAAAATAAAGTATATAGGTCTCAAGTAATTCTGGTTGTCTAAATCAAAAGGTGGTGTCACATACACCCTACCTTCGAGAAACATATTCCCAAGGTGGTCAAAAAGTGATGGATAGTCTTGTTGTAGTGTCTCGGCGTCTTCCCAAGTAGCATATCCTGGTCTATACTTGTCCCACTGGACCTTACTTGGTCTACCAGATGATTCCTGAGCTGTCAGACTGTACGGTCCAATATGCGTAATGGTTCTATTGTGAGGGTTCCCACATCCGATACTTGCAATTCCTTCCAATTTAGTTTATGTGATTCATCAACAACATAATGACGTAAAACAGATATATGAAATACATTATGAGTTTTATGAAAGTGGGGTGGCACTACGAGACGATAGGAAACGGGTCCAATTTTCTCTTGGATCCTGAATGGTCCTATAAATCGAGGTGATAATTTTGTCCCCTTCCCGAACCGTATGGTACTCTTATTAGGCCTGATGCGAATGAAAACTTGGTCTCCCACTTCATAACTTCGGTCGGTCCTGTGTGCATCCGCATAGCTTTTCTGCCTATCCTATGCTTCCTTTAGTCTCTACCTAATCTGAATCACCTGTTCTTCCATTTCTTGAATCAATTCTGGCCCAACTGTTACTCGGTCTTCTAGTCTATCCCAACTCAAAGGCATTCTGCATGGCCTCCCATACAAAGCTTCGTAGGGTGGCATTATGATGGAGCTATGATAACTGTTATTGTAGGAAAACTCTACCAAAGGTAGGTACTTCTCCCATTGGGTTTGATTATCCATTACATACATCCTAAGCATGTCTTCCATGACTTGATTTACTCTCTCAGTCTGCCCATCTGTTTCAGGATGATAAGCCGTGCTTAAGTTCAACTGAGTCCCCAACGCTGACTGTAAACTTGTCCAAAACCTAGAAGTGAATCTGGAGTCCCTATCTGAAATGATCTTCTTAGGTATCCCATGCAAATGGATAACCTCACTTATAAACACATGTGCCACATGAGTGACATCGTAAGTGTCTCTAACCGGAATGAAATGAGCACTCTTGTTTAACTTATCCACTATCACAAGAATGGCATTGTGTCTATGGGATGTGAGCGACAACCCCACAACAAAATCCATAGAGATGACTTTCCATTTGGACATAAGAACATCATGTGGTTGTAGGAGGCCTGACGGGTGATGGTGGTTGGCTTTCACCTATTGACACTCTAGGCATTTGGCGATGAAATGGACTACATTGCGTTTCATGCCTACAAAAGAAGAGCTTCTTCATATCTGCGTACATCTTCTTCACTCTCGGATGCGCACAATAAAGTGATCTATGTGCTTCCTTCATTATGATTCTTCGAATATCCCCATTCTCAGGGATGTACATCCTTCCTTGATATCTTAACAATCCATCTGTTTCCATATTATATCCTTCATACTTTGGGTCTAACTGCCTCCCGCTCTGGAGGTTTAAAGTAACCTTTAAATACCAACTGTCTCCTAGGATTTGTTTCAACACATGTTCCCTCAGATTGACCTTTAAGGTTACCATGGAGAAGATACGTGGTCTCCTACTCAAGGCATCTGCGACCACATTTTCCTTTCCCTTTATGTACGAAATACCAAAATCGTACTCACTCATAAACTCACTCCATTGCCTTTGCCTGGCATTCAGATCTCTTTGAGTGAAGAGAT
>ML776824.1:871830-916295 GCA_009831015.1 Picea engelmannii
TATATATATATATATATATAAATTTTGGTGGTGCACGTGGACTCCTCTGTCATGGATTTTATAATAATGATTTCGTTGATCTAGTTGATACATCCGATTTTACGCCTATCCCTCCGATGTCGTCCATCCCGGTAACTGGTAGTCCTGCTCTGTCTCTTGGTTAGTTCCCGTCTATCGGTTGGTAGTCAGTCCCACATGTTTCAGTAAGAATAAAATCCATTTCATTGCTTCTCCTATCCCTTGGTTATTCCTCTTTTGCTACAACCTCTTGATATAGGGTCTGGCTTAGGAGCTTCACTACGTGCTCTAGAATTGTCAAAGATGCCAGAAAAGCGGTGGTGGTCCAGAAGTGGGGGTCTTCAAACGCTTTCGGCTCATTTAAATTCCCTGATTGCTTAAATTCTGCAGGTCCTGTACAAGGATTTGCATCTGATTTAACGGTACAAGATTTCAAAGGTAACGAATCTAGTTTCATGTTCTTAGGCTTTGGCAGCGACATTGTAGTATTTTCTGCAGCTAGACCAGGAGAACGAGATAAGTTTGAAGGCATTGTAGTATTTTCTGTAGCTAGACCAGGAGAACAAGATAAGTTTAAAGGTGATTGATCAGGCTTCATGCCGTCGGAACTCTTCCTCGCTCGACTTATTGGCGAGCCATCCTTCCAAACTATCACTTTACTATTTACGCTTCGTGGGTACATCATTTGAAACTTTTACTATTTACTTTACTCAACATCCTACCAACCCTATAGATCGTATTCACTATCAACAGTAACTAGATTCTTCACTCGTGCTCATCTGCCCAGAATGAAAGGGAGGTTTGCTTTACACCGATGGTTTACGATTCGTTTCGATTGCCAGTCGATTACGCCTTACGATCCACTTCCGCAGGCTATGACAACCAACAGTCGCATAGATTTTGAGTCAAGTAGTCGCCAAGTCAATGCTGAATACGCTTCAAAGTCGCATACCTCATTGCCAAGTCGATGACGTTGAAGGCCATGAGATATGCTATGCCGGGTAAGCTTCTGGCAACAAAGTTACAACATTTTTCGGTCGTCGGCCACGAGGACGAGGGGACTTTAAAGGTGGAGAATCCTTTCCATTTCCTTTATAGAGAATCCTTTCCGTCTCCTTAGAAGAAATGGATTGGGTGAGTTCGAGGTATGAAATCCTTTACTCGGGCAATGCCTTTCTAATTGTGGTTCAAATGCAGGAGAGTTCTATCTTATTGAATCTAAATATTGTTTCCCATTACAACTCTGTGTGATTGGAAATCTTTGTCCTGAAACTATAGAGGAGGCCAAAGCTATGGTTCCATCCCTTGAGGTAAGCCCAAAGTTACTTGTTCTTTATGATCAAAAAGATGTTTATTATTTCTGAATTGTGAATCCTATTAACTCATGAAATTTGCATAACTTTGATTTGCAATTTGCATAGTCGCTTCATTTCTCTTTGCCTTTATATCTTTGAAGGGACAAAATGTATATTATACAGTTTCTTAGCAGTTCTAATGCTACTGGTTATTGTTTCTAAGTGACAACTTTTGTTTTATGCTAAAGCCAAAGGGACGTGCATGTGATGATGAAAGGATTGAGAGAATGCTTAATGATCTTGCAATGATCAGGAAATTTGAATAATATATTCGAATTGATCTTCTCCACTGCATGGTGCATATATGGCTCGTGGCAATGTAGAATGTGCTCTTGGTGAAAAATGCTTGAATGTGGCAATGTTGAGAAATGCTTAATTTTTTTTTTTTCATGTTGAGGCTCTTACGATTATGTTTTATGCAATTAATACTAGCAGACTAGTATGTTTCATTGTAATTTCTCACAAAAGGTGATGTTTAGATAGCTGTCCTAAGAGTATTAGTTTTGTGCAATTATTAGTTTCCTTTTCAGAGTACAGGTCGTCCATACTTAGCTATGGAAATGCTGAAGCCAAGAAGCCAAGAATTATTTCAGAAGATTGAACAACTGAGCTAAATATATGCGGTTGGCTGATCGAGTAAGATACAATTACCAAGACATCTTTTTTTTTTTTCTAGTGGTATTCTATTCTTCTCATTACGTCAAAATGGGCAGAATAAACTTGGAACTGCATGATAGAATTTAAAGTTCAGGTCCTACTAATGTAGCATGTTATGTGAATTCATGATTACATGGTTATTTTACAGACTCCCATATCTAAAATGCAAGAGGACAATAGAACTTGGCATTATGGGAGGATACCAGAACATATGGACCAAGATGAGAGGAACTGTGCATGGATTGAACTGACTTTGTTAAGCAAACCTAGAGTACAATTGCTTGTTTTAAAAGGAGTTTGGTACCCTTTTTAAATGGAAGAAGGTCTGCTTAATATCCAAAAAACATATTCAATGCAGTTAGAAAATAATATTTAGTTATTTATTTATTTTTAGTAGTAAAACAATAGAAATACTCTGTCATTTTAACAAGAGGAAAGTGCACTGGTCAAGCTCAGAATTCCTCATTGCTAAGATGTCACATTCAATTTACATATTCAGCCATTGTTTGCTGTGGTAATAGGAAGGAATTGTGGGTGTTTTCAGTGTTCACTGTTTGTAACAGCCAAGCTCAGTACTAAATAATAATCAGATTTTCTTCATATATGTATTGTTAGTCTGATCTCTATCGTTTACAACATTACTGTTATATTTGTTTTAAAATTTCTGTGTTTTGTTTGCAGGTTAAGCGTAGTTGGAGTTAGATCTAGGAACTTGGCCCATAGGCCCAGATTTCAAACTAAGATGCTTTGATACCAATTGTAGAGACCCATCTTAATTAAATACAAAATCTTAATTCAATTAACATATAATTGCCTTCTCATACGTAAATTATTCATTCACATCATAAGCATAAATATTCTTCATAACTTAAAATCTATCTACAGGATGGAAATAACTCAACAATTCACAATAAAATACCTGCTTCTGATGCTAATTCCCGTTGATATGGCTATCCCTTCCCTGCTTCCTTGCTGCTGTCTTTCCTAGCCTGATGCACTGACCAACACTGCCCAAACCGACTATCCTCCCAGCCAGCTAGGAGTAGCCTGTACGGCTCCCTAGCTCCAGGAAACCGAAAGGAATCCTAGCCCCCGTGCCCAAAACCCCTAGCAACCCAGTGCCCCCCGTAATGATACTCACAGTCTGCAAAAATCTCCCATAGAACTAGAAAAACCAAGCCATGAAACCAGTGCTCCCATCCCCCTCCAAAATGCTTCCTCCCAAAAATAAAAAATCCTCCTCCAAAAGAATGAATATCTTCCACTGTAAGGCTCTCCCCCTCATATCCCCTTTCACCGACTCTTCCTTTCATTAAATTCCTTATCCATTTATTTATTATCTTATCCCCATGTATTTATTATCTTATCTTAGCTTATCTTTACATTTAATGTCCTATCCCTTCCCGAATACGTAAATCTTAATAAATTAAATTATTAACCCCATTAATTCTTTACTCACATAATTAAAGAGTCGATTAATAATTAATTAACCATTGACAATTATGAACAAATAATCAATGATAATTAATTAGTTAATATTATATAAGAAATAATTATTGTTTAGCTAACATCTTAGGACAATCAGATTATCAATTTAATTATAATTAATAATCCTTTACATTTATTTAAGCAGGGTCGTTACAGTTCTATAGAAGGGAGTTGTACTCCCCCTGCATGGAAGATTCCCAAAAGGGATTTCTAGTAGCCTTGCCATAAGACTATGGATATGAATACTGAATGAAGAAAATATGACTGTAGGGAAATGGTTCAGTGGCACTAAGTGCAACTGGAGGCTCCTCGAAATAATATCAAGTCCTCTTAGTATCGGTTGGATCACTAACGAGATCCCCTACATCTTGAAGAGTAGTATGTACCCACTTGGGCTTCTGCTTTGGCTCTGCAACTGCATATGGATGCTTTGGCTCTGCATCTGAATATGATGACTTTGTATTTGAATCATTTGATTCCTCTAGATCAGAACTCTCATCTAAACAAGAGTCGGCATGTGCATGCTCATCATCTCGGACAAGTGGAAGAATGAAGGTGTCTGCATGTGGCTACTGAGGTACATGCGAGAAATTTCCTCGAATTGGACACTTCACTCACTGATGAGTCGGTTCGATGAAAGATCAATAACTCTATTTCCCTTCACACCGTCGGGGTATCTAAAAAAAATACACTCAGTGCTATGTGGATCATGTGCCTTCCTCTTTTCAGAGGAAATCTGAGCCCATGCACGTGAACCAAAAATATGAAAGTGGGTCACTTCTGGTTTGAGGCCACTCCAAGCCTCGTAGGGGGTCTTATCCTTGACATATCTATGGGGAGATATATTTTGGATGTATGTTTCACAATTAAGTTCTTCGACTCATAGTATTTGTGGTAGTGACTTTGGATGCAACATGCAAGATGCCATCTCCTTTAGAGATCTGTTTTTTCGCTCAACAACTTAGTTTTGTTGTGGAGTATAAGGAACTGTGTGCTACAACTGAATCCCTACCTCATGGAAGATATTATGGATCTCATGATTGACATACTCTCTCCCATTATCAGTTCGGAGGAATTTTATTTTATTTCTGGATTGTGTCTCAAACAGGACTTTGAAATCTTTGAGGTGTTGAAAGACCTTAGTTTTTTTTCCTGAGAAATTAAATCCATGTAAAATGTGAGAAATCATAAAAAAAATGAGAACAAACCTCACTTTGTTGATATATGGACGCGGAAAAGGACCCATAAGGTCACTAGGATTGGATCTAAAGGCGCGAAATCTCTCTGAGACATTCCTTTGTTGAATTTATCTTGAGGGTATTTTCCAAGAAGACATATGTCACATACTCCCTTGGAGAAATGGATGTCCGGTATACCATCAAGCAATATTTGCTTGATAATTTTTTGCATTAATATGAAATTAAAATGTCCAAACATTTTGTGCCATATCCTACTACTTTCATCAGCACGAGTAAGAAGTAAAGCATAGTCTGGTTCAATAAATTCAAAAAATGTATGCAATCTAGATTGATGATTTACCTCGCCGGTAGCAACCCTGGAGTTGGTTTGCATGTCATATATGTCCACTACATTTGGTGTGAATATGAATTTCTTTCCGGTACTAGAATTCTTCATCTGATACACGAAGAGACGGTTGACAACAAGTTTGGGAATGTGTAGCACATTCTCGAAGCTTTTGTTTATGAGTTTAGTCCTTCCTTTGTCGGTAAATTCATTTGAAGAGTTGTCCCCCATAAGAATAGGAGGACCTTTGCGTGCATCCAATGAAGAATATAATTCTTTTGAGGCAGCGATGTGATGTGATGCTCCCGAATCTATGATCCAAGCATCAGGAGAGGAGTTTATGGAAATCAAGGCATGGCTAGAATTTCCTTTCTTAGGATTCTGATCTTCTGGCTTCTTCTTCTTGGCACCCTTGGGGATGCGATCTCTGAGTTTTTTTTGTGAATTATTTTAGTCATTAGATCTATTTTTTTTTGCATGCATGTTGATTCTAGATGGAATTCTTTGTGACAGTATGTGCATTTCTCCCCTTTTCCCCTTTAGATCTGGAGGCATCGGTGAAGGGTTTTGAGTACCCTTCCTTCTTTGTATTTTCATGAGATTTCCTTTTTACTTTATCTTTATATTTCTAATATTGATGGATTCCATTTTGCATAGTAAGTGCATGCGCCTTTGGGCCTTTGATTTTTCCTATGTTGATGAGCTTGGTTTGTTCTTGTGTCAAGGATTCGATAAAGTCCTCAAGAGAAGGAATATTCCAGGTGGCTCCAAAGATGAATATGAATGAATGGAATGTGGACACAAACACAAATAATTCAGGACCAATTTTGGAGAGAATGGTGAGAACCATTTGTTTCTCCTACTTATATTTATCAACTCCGCAAGCTTTGAGTTGTGACGGTAAATCCTTGAATTTTGTAAAGAAATCTTCGATATTGTCAAATATTTTTGGATCCAATGTCAACAATTCCACATCCAACATGTGTCCACTCATCTCATCCTGTTTTCAAAATATCCCTTCCAAGGTGTTCCAGGATTCATTGGGAGTCTTACAAGAAGATATGTGAAAAAGGAGATCGAGAGAAATAAGACTGCAAATTATTATGAATGCTTCATCCATTCGATTTAAGTACTTGGATTTTTCCATGGATATTGTTGGTTCTATGTATGTATTCAAGGTTAACCTTTATAATCCTCTAGTTTGGATATGTATGACTATTTTCTCCTTCCATGCAAAGTAGTTGTAAGTTGTAAGAATGAATTCTTTTTGGAAATCCATCTTTCCACTGTCTTCAATATTTTGTACCTGCAAAAACTTTTGGTGTAGCTTTTTCTTAGCACTCTGTCAGCTCTGATACCATGTAAATGTGTTGAACTTGCACATAATATATCTAGCTATAAAATACTACACACATTTGGAGAGAGAAATTGAGAAAGAAGAAGGAGAGAAAGAATGGAAGAATTCTCATTAACCGTAATGAATAATGAATAACTTACACCTGATATACTATGTATAACTCAATGAATGCACAATGGAGGAGAAAAAATGCACCATAGTGGTGGTATAGAGTGATATGGACACACACCAATAGTTACGGGAGTGAACGACCACCTAATCTAGTCTCTCAGGCAATTACGGGAGTGAACTGCCACCTACCTGAGTTAACTAGTCAACTAGTCTTCAGTTAACTGACTGAACAGAGTGTAGAGAGGGGTAGATCAAGGAATCAAGGGTAATGCGCTAGTATGGTGATGATACCAAGGCAAGTGCACATTATCATGGTGATGATCCCAATGTTGCATGGTGACAAAACCAATGCAATATCTAGACTCAACTCGACTAGTCAAACTGAAGTCTTGAATTTCATGATTTGTTTCAACTTTGAAAGGAATATGGGAAGATGAATAAAAACAATGGATTTTACCTTAGTCATTGCACATGGAATATTCTTAGATTACCTTATTTTCTTCATGCTTAGTCTCCAATGGGTTTGATTCCCCACTCTTGTTGGATAGATTGTCATTGATGTCAACAGGTATATCAGTCATTAGAAGATGTAAACTGTGTGGAGAGATAGATGGCACAAGATCGGGAGGAGGAGAGAACAACAAAAGAGAATTATATGAAGATCAAAGCTCATAAGTACAAAAGTATTTTGTTTCTATTGTTGATCACGATAGGATCAACAATCCAATGATAAAATCTCAGGAGGGTTAGTGAATGAGGATCAAATCTCAGTAGAAGAAGTGCATTGCATATGTTTCGTCAGGTTCCTTGGAAATTTTAAGAAGTCGACCATTGCATAGGAAATTGTGAGAAGTCTCAGCAACCATTGGATTAAACCCGATTCTCATCAGCCATCAGATCATATCAATCTGGAAGGATAGGATAAGTGAGGTAAATAGGCTGTGATTTAAAAGTGTCGAAACCCCATTAGCCATCGGATCACCGAGGCTATGGACCGTTGATCTATCATGAAGCGTTTTTGGAATTTTGTGGTCTTCGAGCGAGGCAACTCATATCAGGAGTTCGTGATATGAAAAATCATTATGCACTCCTCTGGATTGGCCCCTGGTCACAGATATTGGTCACATAGTCGAAGGATGAGGTTAAGGAAGGAGCTAGTATTGCTAGCCTCCATTTTGACATTTCAGATACCAGGAGTTGGAGGAGTTAAGGATACTCACGACAGAATCCCCGAAGTGCAAAATTGTGAAACGCTTTGTGGATAAGCTCCTGGTCACCACCAATGGTCATGAGAAGGAAAGGAGCTAGTGCAACCAAGCTCTATTTCGGCGATCACAACATAGAGTGTCGAGACCCTTCATCACAACAATGTTGAAATGTGAAAT
Source organism: Picea engelmannii (assembly GCA_009831015.1). Taxonomy (NCBI): domain Eukaryota; kingdom Viridiplantae; phylum Streptophyta; class Pinopsida; order Pinales; family Pinaceae; genus Picea; species Picea engelmannii. The sequence goes on from ML776824.1 coordinate 879,726, forward strand.
CAAGATAAGATAAGGACCGCCGAGTTGGAGTACACAATGAGGACCATTGGATCAAGGTTGTGGGTCAGCGAACCACGTTAGCAAGGACATGTGGCATAGTAAAACACTAACAAGTGTCAAGTTGATACATCATTTTAGGTACGTGAAAATCATGAATATGAATGACACGTGGCAACTAATAGGCTTGTGACATGTCAACAAGAGATGTCAACAAGTTATGTCACAATAAGAATCCCAAAATTACGACAACCATCCATCTCAGTGGGGAATATGAACCTTCCGATTTTTTTGATGATATCTTGATCATGAGTTTTGTAATATTTCAAGTCACGACGAATCGAAGGGAAAAGTGTCGAAATCCCATCCGCCGTCCATCTCGTCAGGAAATTGAATTGTGACTGTTGGAACAATAAATGCTCAGGAGCTCGTATTGCCTAAGCATGAGGCCATCGTCGTTGGTCATATGCTATACAAGTTTTAAAGGGATGTCTCTATAGTTTCTAAAGCCCATGGTTCTATATGACATGGTAATATGAAATGGTTTGAAGGGAGCACCTCATATATATTTCATTTGACAGAGAGTTACACTAGAACAATGCAGAGAATCAATAAATGATCAAATATGGTCTGTTGGTGAATTTAGAACACATCAGTAACATGAGTGCAATCTAGTGAGTCTATCCATGTATATGATTAACGCATGACAAAAATGAACCCATACACAATCATGATTAAAAGAGAATAAATCATGAAAATATGAATAAAGAATAAAAAGGAAAAAATGATATTAATTAAAGTTTAATTATCATTTTAAATGAAAAGGTACAAAGGTTCAAATAAAGGGACACGATGTTTTAAATTTCACACCCGTTTGAAGAGTATATAAATGAGAAAAAGTGGTGAGAAGAATGTGTCTTTGTAGTCCAGATTAGAATATCAAAAGATGAAGCAGATTCCAGGAAGAAAAGCTAAATACCTATGCATTAAGGGTGGTTGGGTGGTGCAAGGGTAGGTTGGTGCCTATAAAGGGAGTTGGTGCTTCCTTGTCAGTTGTAGTTGACTAAACAAGGGGTCGTAGCCTCCTACCAGTTGGTGCTGGTAAACCAGGGTGTGGGTGCATCCTGATCAGTTGGTGCTGATCAAAGAGGAAGTACATCTTCCTTCTATGTAACACGTAAAAAAAAAAATTCAGTTAATAGAAAAGAGTTTTTGGTTTTCCCATTTGGGTTCCACAATAAAATACTGTGTTAAAATTCTGTTTGCATTAATAAATGAAAAATTGATATAATTGTTATGTCACTAAGTCACCCCCCCCTCCCTCTCAGTAGCAGGATCAAATCCTTCAATTATTATCAGAGCAGGTTCCTTCATCACAGTCTAACAAACTTGAAGGTAGATCCTGAAGATGGATCAACAAGAAGGAATGTCTAACAACAAAGCACCATTGTTCAATGGAGAAGGCTATGCTCCGTGGAAAATAAGAATGAAAAACTTCCAATTGGCTCTTGGTTTTGATATCTGGCAATCTGTTGTAGATGGTTACATTGCACCAACTACTCCACCCAAAGACTTTGGAGGAAAGAAAATCTATAATGATAACTCAAGAGAAGTTAATGGTATTCTAGTAGGGTTGACTAACTCTATATGTGTGAAAGTTATGCATTGCAAATCAGCCAAAGAAATCTAGGACAAATTGGAGGTCGTATATGAAGGAGATGACAAAGTCAAGGAAGCCAAACTTCAGACCTATAGAACTCAATTTGAAAACTTGAAAATGAAAGAAGAAGAAAATATTGTTAAGTACTTTCATAGGGTAGATGAAGTGGTCAACTCAATTAGAGTAGTAGGAGAAGAAGTTACAGATAAACCCATTGTGCAAAAAAAAATAAGGTCATTACCAATGAGATATGCTGCAAATATTTCCTCAGTTGAAGATAGATCCGATCTAAGCTCACTCACAGTTGACCAGCTCCATGGAATTTTTACAGCATATGAGATGAGAACAGGAAATAATAAATCAACAAAAGATGAAACAATTTTCAAAGCATTCAAGACAAAGATGAATCATAAGAAAAAACCTCAATCTTGTCATCATGAAGAATATGATGTGGAAGAAGCCAACTTCATTAGAAAACTTCAGAAAGGATCAAGGAAGTACAAAGGAAAGCTCCCTTTCAAATGTTTTAATTGTGGAAAAGTTGGTCATTTCCCATCCAAGTGTCCCTATCCCAAGGAGGACCCTAAAGAGAAATAAAATAAAAACAAACAATACCAGAAAAAGGAAAAACCAAACTACAAGAAAAATTTCTACAGAGGGAAAAATAATTTCAACTCAAAAGAAGAAGACAACAGCTCATCACGGTCTAGTGACAACGATGAATCTAATTATGATGAAGTCATTTTCTTAGGTATTGAAGAATCTAATGAAATAGAAAAAATTAAACATGAGAAAGAGTTAGAAGATGAAGAAGAAGTTAATATGGAGGAAGAACTTCTCAGTGCCTTAGATGAATTAAGAAAATACAAAACCAGATATAGACAGTTGAAAAGTTTTGTATTTGAACAGAAAGAAAAATATGAACAAGAAGAAAAGGAGATGGAAAAACTTATGAACAATCTAAAAAAAAAAATATTAGAAGAAAATAAGATTGAAGAAAGTCTGGAAAAGTCTCTTGAAGAAAAAAAAATAACTGTTGAAAGGATGGAGGAAAAAATAGTTCATCTGAAAAAGGAGGTGGATGCAAAAATCATTCAAACAAAATCTGAAAATAGCTCTAAAATATTAGATAAGATTATTACAACACAAAGGGATTCTGGAAATAAAAATGGAATAGGTTATTCTCAAAAGGAAAGCCATGTTAACTCAAAATCTTATGCAAATTCTCTTCGCAGTACATTCAAGAAGAAAAATGAAGAGAAGATAAGTAATGATCAGAACTCCAGAAGATTACCTCCACCCATCAAGAAAGAAGGCAAGACAATACCAAAGAAGTTTTACCAAAACAGGTATCCTCACATTTTTCCTGGTTATTGCTTTGCATGCTCTAATTTTGGACACAGAGCTATAAATTGTAGAGCATATAAAAAGAAAAATCTGAAGGTTAAGGATTATATCCTTAAGGATAAACAAGAAACAAATCGAGTTAAGAGTAGAAACTATAACTCCTTTGAACCTCTACAAGAAGGGGACTTACAATGCTTCATATGTCATAACCATGGACATAAAGCCATTAATTGCAGACTAATGGAAGTCTCAGAACAACCCAAGTTCATTAGAGAGAAGAAGAAACTTTGGAGAGTAAAAACATCAAAAATCGAATGTCTTACTGCCCTAAAAACTCAAGATGAAAAGGATCTTTGGTATGTCGACAATGGATGCTCAAAACATATGAAAGGTAACAAGGACAAGTTTTTAGACTTAAAGAAACAAAAAGGTAAAGTTACATTTGGTGATAATGCTTCAAGTAACATACTTGGGAAAGGCACTGTGAGATTGGGAAAAGACAAAGCTATAAATGTACTACTTGTCGATAAATTGAAGCCTAGTTTATTAAGTGTCAGTCAAACCTGTGATCAGGGATACTTCTGCATATTTGATTCCAAAAAATGTGAGATAAGAGAGAAGACACAGGAAAATCAGTTGGTATTGCTCCTAGAACTTCTGAAAATGTATATATACTAGATGCAAAAGTGAATGAGGAGTGTCATATAAATTTTGTAGATGAAAGTTGGCTATGGAAAAGGAGGTTGGGGCATATTAACTTTGACAATCTTGTGAAAGTTAGCAACCTTGGTGCAGTAAGAAACTTGCCAAAAATCATAAAACCCTCAAATGCTATGTGTAGACACTGTCAACTAGGGAAGCAAACTAGGGTAAGGTTCAAAAAGAAAGAATACACAACCTCTAAACCTTTAGAGCTTGTTCACACTAACCTATGTGGACCTATGAGAACCAAGAGTCTACAAGGAGAGTATTACTTTTTGTTGTTCATTGATGACTTTACTAGAATGAGTTGGATATGTTTTCTCAAAGAAAAATTAGAAGCAATCAACAAATTCAAAGCCTTTAAAACCCTTGTTGAAAATGAAAGGGAGACAAAAATCAAATGTCTTAGATCAGAAAATGGTGGTGAATTCACCTCAAAAGAGTTTGATGTTTTCTTTGAAACTCATGGTATAAAAAGACAATTCTTTGATTCCAGAACACCTCAACAATACAAGATTGATGAAATAAAGAATAGAACAATTTAGGAGGCTACAAGGACTATGCTCAATGAAGCAAAATTGTCAGATGGATATTGGAGGGAAACTGTAAGAACAACTATATACATATTGAACAGAGGCTAGCTAAGGGTTAATAGTGATGAAAATCCTTATGAACTATGGTTTGGAAGAGCTCCATCGGTGAAATACTTCAAAGTCTTTGGAAGTAAATGATACATCAAATTATTAGATGAGAGTTTTGGAAAATTTGATGCCAGATATGATGATGGTATTTTTGTTGGATATGCTTCAAACAAGAAGGCATACAGATGCTACAATATTTGATCACGTAAGATTGTTGAAAGTGCAGATGTCAAGGTGGATGATCTAAAAATGATAAGGATAAAAAATCAAGAGACCGTATCTAAAAATAAATATGAAGGTGATGATGAGACATTCGACACACAACTAGAAGAAGTAGAAGAGAATGAAAAAGAAAGGGAAGAAGATGATATGAATACTAGTGAAAGTGAAGAAGATAGTGAATATGGATATATAAGAGAAGAATTCCCAAGAAGAGATACAAAGACACCCTCAAGAATTATTCAAAAAAATCATCTGGAAGAACCGATTATTGGAGATATGAATGTTGGAGTGCAAACAAGAAGACAACTAATGTATTAAACACAATTAGCATTGTTGTCACATATTGAGCCAATTTCAATCAAAGAGGCATGTAAAGATGAGAATAGGGTTAAATATATGAATGAAGAATTAGATCAAATTGAAAGAAATCAAACTTGGGAACTAGTTCCTAGAACAAAAGATAAAAATGTTATTGGAACTAAATGGGTATATAAAAATAAAATGAATGAAGATGGGCAAGTAATTAGGAACAAAGATAGATTAGTATGCAAAGGTTATGCTCAGGTTGAAGGGGTAGAATATGAAGAAACATTTTCACCTGTAGCCATATTATAAGCAATTAGGATGTTCTTAACTTTCTCCAGCTACATAAAATTTGAAGTGTACCAAATGGATGTCAAATCAACATTTCTAAATGGAAATTTAGAAGAGGAAGTCTATATTGAGCAACCTGATGGGTTCCAAATAACCAATAAAAGAGGCTATGTTTGTAAATTAAAGAAGGCACTCTTTAGATTAAAACAAGCACCCAAAGCATGGTATGCAAGGCTAGACTCTTATTTACAAAAACAAGGCCTCAAAAGGGGATCAACAGACAACAATATTTATTGCAAAATTGATGGTAATAACTTGATCATTGTGGAAGTGTATGTTGATGATATCATATTTGGTAGTAATAATATAAAAATGAGTGAATACTTTGCTAAGATGATGCATCAAGAATTTGAAATGTCTATGCTTGGTGAACTAAATTTATTCCTTGGATTACAAATAATACAGTCCAAAAGGGGAGTCTTTATCCATTAGTCTAAATATGTTAAGGATATGCTTAAGATATTCCAGTTAGAGGATTGAAAACCTATTAGTACACCTATGACAGTTGCATGAAAACTAAGCAAGAATGATGAGTCCAAAGTTGTAGATTCAAAACACTACAGATCAATGATTGGCAGTTTTCTCTATGTAACAGCTTCCAGACCTGATGTCAAGCAAGTTGTTGAGATGGTGGCTAGATTCCAGGTAGAACCTAAGGAGAGCCATGTTCAAGCTATAAAAAGAATCTTTAGATATTTGAAAGGAACCATAGATATTGGTTTGTGGTACCCTAGCAAGGACTCAATTACATTAAAAGCCTATTCAGATGTTGATTGGGTAGGAAGTGTAGATGACAAAAAAAGTACGAGTGGAGGAGCATTATTTTTGGTAGAATCACTGGTTGCTTGGACAAGCAAGAAACAATCCTCAATTTCTCTGTCTAGCACTAAAGCTGAGTATATTGCAGTAGAAAAATGTTGCACATAAGTGGAATGGATGAAAAAAAATCTACAAGACATTAGAATAGTATTTGAAAACCCCACAATTATCCACTGTGATAATACAAGCGCGATAAGTCTCTCTAAGAACCCTGTTCAACACTAAAAATCGAAACACATTCCCATAAAGTACTATTATCTAAGAGATCGGGATGAAAATAAGAACACTAAATTGGAATATGTTCCAACACAAGAAAAGGTGGCAAAATTTTTTACAAAACCTTTAAGCAGAGATGTATTTGAATATCTTAGGAAAAATTTGGGAGTAATCCTTCTTCCTACCTAAATCTCTCAAGAAAATAATGCATCAGTTGGCACCTATTCAGGGGGAGATAACAATCAAATTACAGAAGGAGTCATTCAATTATGACAGAAAAAGTGTGATTGTAGGAGGTGTTACCAGTGGTCATAAAAGTACTTATATAGAAAGATCATAGGAGAAGAAACCCTTTACCATTGATGTCAAAGGGGGAGAGAAACTTCATAAAAAGAAAAGCCTCATAAGAGAAAAACATCATCACAAGGGGAGTTTTGAATATGAATTTAGTGTGTTTCCCTCAATGACAAAGGGGGAGATTGTTGGAAAGATTGTCATTGATTCCAACAGATATATCAGTCATCAGAAGATGTTAACTGTGTGGAGAGATAGACATCACAAACTCAGGAGGAGGAGTGAACAATAGAAGAGAATTGTATGAAGATCAAAGATCATAAGTACAGAAGTATTTTATGTCTATTGTTGATCATGATAGGATCAACAATCCAATGATAAAATCTCAGGAGGGTTAGCTAATGAGAATCAAAGCTTAGTAGGAAGAAGTGCATTGCATATGTTTTGTCGAGTTCCTTGGAAATTGTAAGAAGTTGACCATTGCACAGGAAATTGTGAGAAGTCTCAGCAGCCGTCGGATTAAACCCGATTCCTGTCAGTCGACAGATCATATCAATGTGGAAGGATAGGATAAGTGAGGTAAAGAGGCTGTGATTTCAAAGTGTCAAAACCCCATCAGTCATCAGATCATCGAGGCTATGGACCGTTGATCTATCATGAAGTATTTTTGGAGTTTTGCGGTCTTCGAGCAAGGCAACTCATATAAGGAGTTCACGATATGAGAAATCGCGATGCACTCCTCTAGCTTGGCCCCTGGTCACAGATAGTGGTCACATAGTTGAAGGATGAGGTTAAGGAAGGAGCTAGCGTTGCTAGCCTCCATTTTGACATTTCAGATATCAGGAGTTGGAGGCGTTAAGGAGACTCACGGCAGAATCCCTGAAGTGTGGAATTGTGAAACGCTTTGTGGATAAGTGCCTGGTCACCAATGATGGTCATGAGAAGGGAAGGCGCTAATGCAACCAAGCTCTATTTTGGTGATTGCGACATAGATTTTTGAGACCCTTCATCACAAGAATGTCAAAATGCAAAATCATGATAAGATAAGGATCGTCGATTTGGAGTACACAATGAGGACCATTGGATCAGGGTTGTGGGTTAGTGAACCACGTTAGCAAGGACACATGACATAGTAAGAAACTGATAAGTGTCAAGTTGATACATCATTTCAGGTACATGAAAATCATGAATATGAATGACACATGGCAGCTAATAGGCTTATGACATGTCAACAAGAGATGTCAGCAAGTTACGTCACAACAAGAATCCCGAAATTACGACAACCGTCCATCTCAGTGGGGAATATGAATTGTTTGATTGTTTTAGCGATTTTGTGATGATGAGTTTTGTAATATTGAAAGTCACGATGACTCGAAGGGAAAAGTGTCGAAATCCCAGCAGCCGTCCATCTCATCAGGAAATTGAATCGTGACAGTTGAAACGATAAATGCTTAGGAGATCGCATTGCCGAAGCGTGAGGTTACCATCATTGGTCATATGATATACGAGTTTTAAAGGGATGTCGCTATAGTTTCTAAAGCCCGTGGTTCTGTATGGCACGGTCATATGAAATGGTTTGAAGGGAGCACCTCATACAGATTTCATTTGACAGAGAGTTACACCAGAACAATACAGAGAATCGATAAATGATCGAATATGGTCTGTTGGTGAACCGAGAACGCAACATTAACATGAGTGTGATCTAATGAGTTGATCCATGTCTGTGATCAACTCATGAAAAAAATGAACCGATACACAGTCATGATTAAAAGAGAATAAATCATGTAAATATGAATAAAGAATAAAAAGGAAAAAATGATATTAATTAAAGTTTAATTATCATTTTAAATGAAAAGGTACAATGGTTCAAATAAAGGGACACGATTTTTTAAATTTCACACCCATTTGAAGAGTATATAAACGAGAAAAAGTGGTGAGAAGAATGTGTCTCTGCAGTCCATATTAGAATATCAAAATCTAAAGAAGATTCCAGGAAGAAAAGCTAAATACCTATGCATTAAGGGTGGTTGGGTGGTGCAAGGGCAGGTTGGTGCCTGCAGAGGGAGTTGGTGCTTCCTTGTTAGTTGTAGTTGACTAAACATGGGTCATAGCCTCCATCAGTTGGTGCTGGTAAACTAGGGTGTGGGTGCATCCTAATCAGTTGATGTTGATCAAAGAGGAAGTACATCTTCCTTCTATGTAACATGTAAAATAAAATTTTTAGTTAATAGAAAAGAGTTTGTGCTTTTCCCATTTGGGTTCCACGATAAAATACTGTGTTAAAATTATGTTTGCATTAATAAATGGAAAATTGATATAATTGTTGTGTCACTGATTCACCCCCAACCCTCTCAGTGAGAGGATCTAATCCTTCAATTCTCTCTTCACCAATATTTGTGTTACCAATTCTATCAATGTAGCAATTATTTAATCCATCGAAGAAAATTTGGCGTCTAGATCCTCCCCTTCATGAGTTATTCCGACCATTCTAGGTTTTATGCTCCATAATAGTCCTAGAAACAATTCTTCTCCACTATTTTGTTACCTACTATGGGTATTTACCATGGAGCTCTTCTCCAAGCCTTCAAAACCTGCTCTAATACCAATATGATCTGTAAATGGTAGGCCTATGTTCTATGCATTTCATCAACACAAATTTCTGCAAAAATATAATTCATTGTCTCTATAATTCCAAATCTAATTATATGATCTTCCTTTGTGGATGAGTTCACTATGCACCCTACAATGTTTTGTAATTTATTTTGTTCTATTGTTCTTACATAATGCTTTAATTTAGTTAACACCTAAACATTGTATTAACACTTATCACATCAATAGCCACTATATCATGCACTTGCATAGAGGTTCAAGTCTACTAGAGTGAATTATAGCTTGTGGTTTGGTAAGGCCAAATAACATCAATAGTTTAGTAACCAAAAAAATGAGCACAATTAAATGTGAATTTGATCTATGTGGGAAGCCAACAATTCTAAGCAAGGGAAACTGACACTATAATTATCAATTCCAATCAACATTATAACAAGAAACAAATAGAGCAATGTGTCTACATTGTGATTGCAAGACTGATATTGTTGTAGCTATCATGCAATGATCCAATAATTAGTTAACATATCCAAAAACATCAAGAAATACAACATCCATAGCATACAATGCATGAGTCGACAATAAATTATTGAACCGAACACATCATAGGCATGACGAGTTTACCTTGGAAACCCAAATGAGAAAACCATATCCAACGAGGATTTATTATGCTCTAGAAATTCATTACAAAGGACGAGATATTCATGCTTAGAGATCTCATATATTGTTACTCACTATCAAATTATCGTAGATGTCCATGGCTCAGAGACACCTTCACTCATTGTGGATAGGCTCCTTGACCTCTTTGTCCTTTGATCTTCAAGCAGGTTTCACACTTCAATATCTCATCGAAAAACCTTCCCAAGCTCTCTTTGCATCACCCCCCATCGATCCTTCTTAACTAAAACCTTCATTTTTAATCGGTATCCTTGGAAATCCAACCATCGCAATGGTTCATTTCAACTTCTAAGTAAATTTTGGACATTTTCTCAACTTTTCCCAAAAAGTAACTAAATGTTTATTGCAAATTTTATGAAATATTTAGGTGAGGATCCAATTCAAATCAAATCAAAAGATTATTTTTCTAAAAAATCATATTAATATATAATTTTTACAAAACATTAGAACTCAATGCACTTTGAAATCATATTGATTGGTAAAAATATTTAATTAATGGAATGTTTTATAGTTTTGAATAGGTAGGTGTAACGTCTCTTGATCTCTATATTATATGTTATTTCAAGATTAATATTAGGGAGGGAGTACAATTAGGAGAGTTAACCATTAATTTTATTATGCAAATTATGTGTCTTTCAATAAGTATGAAAGTTAACCATTAATGAACCCACTCACTATAGTTATAGTTGTTCATCCCAAACCATATCACAATGTGCACCCAACTTTTCCTTTATTAAGAAAGCACTGCAATCATATAGGGTAGAGAATATATCCTTATTTTGAATGAGCTATGTTGTGGTCTATATGAAAGAACCTCTTTATGATAGTAGGAGTGAGGCTAGGGGATTCCCTCGATTTGATTGTTGATATAACATGTTTTTTTTTCCTCCCTTTGGCAATGCCTCGATGTCAGGTTCCGTGCTCTAACCCTCATGATCTAGGTTATCTAGGACTAATTCTTGGATACCCACAATCCATGCTTGACATATTAGGAAAAGGGAACAATGTTGTTGTTTAGAACAATCCTCATAAAACCATGATAGGAGCCATTCTCACATTGACCAATCCCTCCATGTTCAAATATTATTTACTTTCTTATATTAATGACTTCATATTGGATATGCATGTCCAATGTTGTCACAATCATGTGAGTAATCTACAGGACAAAACCAAAGAGGTAGTAACTAAGTTTGGTCTAGATGCATATCAATAATTTGATGTTGGGATGTTATATTCTTTGTAGTGAAAGAACAATCAATCAATTGATAACTTAAGGTGGATAAAGTGGGTGAATGTTCGATTGATTAGATAAGTCGATTCAATGGTTATGTTAAGGTTGAAGTGATCAACCAATAAGTTAAAGGTGGAACTGGTCAATTGAGAAGTAGAAAGGTCAACCAACAGGAGGTCGAGTGTTAAGCCCTAGAAAAATCCCCATGTTATGTATAAAACCCATTATTAATCCCTAGATATTGAATTATTACATTTCTAGTAGGTCGGACAGAACCCTTCATTGCACCCTTTCATCATAATTGTACCCCTTTTCCCCTTTGTCTCCTATATATATATATATATATATATATATATATATATATCAAGGAGATCTAGTATTAGGATCATCTTATCTCATATGATATTATATTCCAAAGTGTATATATTGTAAAAGGAGGTTTCCCCCTTGAAGTGGACTGCAATTATTGACTTTTTATCATTTTTAAGGCATTGGACCATAACATTTGGTATCAGAGATCATTGATCCTAGGGTTTTTCTTCTCCAAGAAAATCATATTATAATTTTCGCTATAACTTTTTTCCGAGATAGTTCAGACCATGAAAATTGGAGGTTATTCATAGGACATATCAAGTTATCTTTGGTAAAAATTTCATCTTCTGGTTCATCATACTTTCGTAGATACACCCTGTGGAAGATAGGGTATCTGACTAGTCCTATTAACTAGTCTCAAACATGTGTTCTGGGTAAAATAGTCATATATTCTTCAGGAAGGATCCAAATTGAGTGAGACCGATAGCATTGGAATGAGGATAGGCTATAATATTTCTGGTACAATTTTCAGAATTGAATGTCAAATATTGTGCACGTGGCATGCTATACAATTTATCTCTCTCGGAAAGCCAAAATTCAACAAGGTGTGGGGAAGTTACCCTAAATTTCACTTGGCACATCCAATTTTGAGCAGGTGTATGGAATTGAAAGGAAGACATTTTAGAGTACTATAGGTGAAAATTTTAGATTGAAAGGGGCCAAAATTTCATAATTACATCAAAAGGGAGGTTGGCTAGGAGGACAAACTCTAAATTAAGGGCTAAAAAGGTACACAACTTACAATTGGCATAAAGTTTTATTGGAAGATCTATTTTTTGTGATTCAAAATTTGTAATAAATAGGGAAAAGAGGAGAATCAATTTTTTCTCACATGGATCCAAAGGCTCCTCCAAAATTTACTTCACCAACTAAACCTCCATATATCTCAACCATGACTCAAGATGAAATCAACAAGATTTATTGCAAGATGGAAAAGAGGATCACTGAAATGGAAAACAAGATGGATAACAAGATGGAAGAAAATAAGAATGACATGAAAAAGAATATGTATTAAACTAAGGAATAAATACAAAAATATATGAAGGAATTTCAAAATTCCATGTCTTCCCTGATCGTTAAGACTCTATATGAAAAACTCCATAAAAGAGATATCAAAATGTTAGGAACCCATGAAAATAAAGGTAGTAGTCATGTTGAACAACATGTCGAAAATAAGCAATTTTCAAGTGGATTTAACTCTAATAGTGGAGTTAATTATGGTGGGGATCCTAAATTAAACCTTCCCAGGATTGAATTAATTAAGTTTGATGGAACAAAGATCTTTACTTGGGTGGACCAAATAGAGCAATATTTTGAACTACATAGTATTATGGATGATAAGAAAAAGATTCACATAGCAACTTTGAACTTTGAGATAAAACCATATCAATGGTACCAATGGATAGTAAAAAGATAGACCCATTTTTATCATTATACTTGGGGCTTATTTACAAGAGACTTAGAAGCACAGTATGTGAAATTTTGGGAACATGAGTACTTTAGTCAATTGACAAGAATCAAGTACTTAGGGGATATTGAAGATTCTAATTCAGAATTTTAGGTATTGGCCAGAAGGGTGGATGACATAAGTGATGAACAATTGTTGCAAGATTACATGGGTGGATTAAAAGAGGACATTAAACATGAGTTTTTCTTAAGACACCATAAAAATGTTATGGAAGCTATGCAATTTTCTCGTCATATTCAAGCCAAGAATAAGGCTACAAACAATTCTACCATTTTTGCACACACATGGAGTAGAGATCGTTTAGGGGTTCATAGACAAGTGTACATCAACCGATAATGTTAACACCTCAACAAATGGATGAAAGAAAAACAAAAGGACTGTGTTTCAATTGTGACAACAATTATAGTATATTGGGGCATAAATGAAGTGAGAAAAAATTATTCTAAATATATTATGAAGAGGAAGAAGATCAATAATTGGAACCAACACAAGATCCATACATAGAAGAGATTAATCCAACAATATATTGGCATGCATTGGCTGACATCAATACTCCACAAACCCTCAAGATACAAGGATACATAAAAAAATAAAATGGTAACTGTATTGATTGATTTTGGTAGTACCCATAATTTCATCAATTACAAGATAACAAAGAATCTCAATTTCTTTCTATATCTTGCACCATAATTTCAAGTAATGATTGTAGATGGAGGTACCATAAATTTTTTATGGAAATTCCATAGTATTAAGCTCAACATGGGGGATTAATTTTTGGATATCCCCATGATTTCCATCCAAATGGGTGGTGTCAATTGATGCAGGAGCATATACGACTTCATCAAGCGAGCCAGTGTGGAGGAAAGAGAAGAACAGCTGGATAGCACCAGCGCATACATTTTTGAAACACTTTGAAGATTTTTGCGCCGCCGTTTAATAGAAGGCATTCAAAGCTGAGCGCATTTGTATTGTATTATAGATAGGAAGGCATTTAAATGGTTTTAATGCTGTTAGATAGGAATTAACTGTAGATTAGACAGTTTTACTTGCAAGAGGGAAAATGGAATATAGGCACCCTCCTTTGTATCATTGTATTATCATTCCTACATTCCGAAGGAAAGAGCAAGCAGAGAACTTGTGAAGAACACCCATGTACAGATTGAATTAATAGAAGAAAGACTTTGATTCAATTCTATGGCTGTGTTTGTTTTCTGTGTGTTGTTGATATTGTGTTGTTGCATACTTGCTTCTTTTTATGCCTTTCTTCTATATGCTGCATATGTGATTGCATGGCAGGTTCGAAACCTGAAGGAATGAGGAAATAAGTTCCAATTGTTTCTCTGTTTGAGCTAGGAGATTCCTACATAGAGTGCAGTTGAATTCCTTCGCATAGAGTGCGTTGAGGAGGCTAAGCAGTTGAACTCTTGTTTTCGTTTGCCCAGAGTGAATAGGGTTGTTCGAGTCGTGCAGGGGAAGTGCAGGTCGAACTTGAAGTTTCAGTCCCTAGCTTGAGCGAAAGAAGGCAAGGATTCCTATGGTTTGGAGCGCATAGAATTCCAAAGTGATCAACACTTGGAGAGTTGTTGAGGCCGTGCATTAGGGGGTGCGTAGAACCCCTGAAAGAAGCAGAGGAAATAAGCTCAGGAGGGATAGTTCCTCGTACATACCGAGGGAACAAACCTGGGTGAGATTTGAACAAAAAGAAGCTTTGGAGCAAAGCAGGTTTTCAAGGCGGGGAATCATCGGCTAGGAATTGCCGAAAGAAATTGCGAAGTCCCGAGGATCGTTGGATCATGGAATAGTTGCGAGGGAGATAACCCGTAAGCACAGGCGAGGAGGATAAAAGTCCATCGGGCTTCGGTGGTTCGGCGTTCAGGGGTTGGCGAGGTAAGAGTTTAACACCTCATGAAATCGCAATTTGTGATTTCCCGATTTGACGAGAGTCGTCGATCTTCAGAGAGACACGTGGCCTCAGATCCCGGGAGGTCGGGATTCGGCGTTCAGCGTTCGATGAGGGGGCTGCCATGCCCGTCGAAACCGCGAATAGCGATTTCCCAAGTCAATAGGGACCGTTGATTTTAACAAGGCCAGGTGGTACAAATCTGGCGAATCAGGGTTTCGGCGTTCGGGGTTTTCAAATGCAACGGACTTGCGACAGTTGAAATTACGATCCCGCGATCCCCGATCGCACGAGTGGAGGAGCGACGTGGCAGCGTGGGGCCCCAGGTACTAGTGGAAGACAGGTGGTGTCAATTCAGATTTCGGAGTTCGGGGATCGAAAGGGGCAGTGAAACATAACATCGCCATTCCCGATTTCCTGATAGGGAAATCCCCGATGCGCGAAAGCGTTGACTGTTGACTCTCGGGGTTCGGGGTTTGGAGCTGTAGGTGAACTGTGTTCGCGTGAACTGCAAATCTCCGAGTCGCGATATCCCGATTTTCGAAGGAGGGGGAATCGCCGAAGGAGTTACTGTGGGTGACTCGTGACTCCCGAGGGGAGTTGGAAGGGCTTAGACTCTTCGGGCCCGTGGTTGGAGGAGATCCTGGGTAAGAGCGGCCGTGCCAGTGAGGGCATACCGCGTCAAGTGGTATCAGAGCCAAGATTTCTCTGTTTTCTGTAGCAGAGAGGAAGAGAAGACGTAATGCCGCCAAGAAGAGGTAGGCAATCACTTGACCTAGAGAAGGAGAGGGAATTGTCCAGGGAAAGAAGCAGTCATGGACAGAATATAGAAATAGAGAGGTAAATACGAAATCTTCGTGCTAGAATGGAAGATATGGAAGCAACGCAGAGACGCACAGCAGATACAGGAGATCTGAGTGACTCTGAAGGTGAAGCTGATGTTGTACCGCAAGGTGGAGTTGCAGCAGAAGATGCAGCGAATGAGCGATTAATCAAGGCTATCGCCAGGATGAGCGCAAAGGTGAGGATGGACATTCCAGCTTACAAGGGAAGCCTGGATGCAGAAGAGTTGTTGGATTGGATCCGAGCACTCGACACCTACTTCGATTATGAGGATATCGAAGAGGACAAGAAGGTGAGGCATGTTGTCACTAAATTGAAAGGACATGTATCCTTATGGTGGGACGAGCTGCAGGCAGACAGGCGTTCCAAAGGAAAACAAAAGATCAAGAGCTGGGATCGGATGATCGCCAAGTTGAAAGCAAAATTCATCCCTAGAGACTACCAGATCACTCTGTTCAGGCGCATGCAGAACCTGAGACAGAAGCTGATGACAGTGAAAGAATACACCGAAGAATTCTATAGGCTCAACATTCGATCAGGTCACCGAGAGAGTGATGAAGAAAAGGTGGTGAGGTATCTGAATGGGTTGAGGTATGACATTCAGGATGAGCTAAGCATGATTACCATATGAACAGTTGAGGATGCGTACCAGATGGCTCTGAAAGCCGAGGAGAAGTTGAGCCGCAAGCAGGGACAGCGAGGGCGAGGCAGAAGCCAGCCTAGAGGAAAAGCAGTTTCCCAAGAGAGAACTCAAAAGCTGAAGGAGGAGTGGAAAAAGCCTCAGGGAAAAGCTGAAAGAGGTGGAACCTCACAGCAGAGGTAGCAATATGCTGAGCCGAGGAGGAAGCAAGATGATCAGCAAGGAGGATATGCTGACGCCAACACTTTTCCTCGTACTCGAGGTAGAGGAAGAGGCCGTGGAGGAGTTATCACATGTTTTACGTGTGGGAAAGATGGACACAAAGCCGTGGACTGTCCAGATAGGAAAAATGGATAGAGGAAAAGCTCACGTCGCTGAGGCGTAGAGGCGTGATGTCGAAGATGAAGACACTGGAAGTGGAAAGTCACTGACAGTGCATAAGGTCCTATTGAAACCTAAGAAAGAGGTGGACAGCTCAACGCAAAGATGCAGACTGTTCTGGACCACGTGCAAGACCAAGGGCTGGAAATGAAAGGTCATAGTGGACAGCGGAAGCACCGATAATCTCGTTTCAAATGAGATGGTGGAGAAATTGGCGCTGGAGATGCACAGACACCCAAGTCCATACAAAGTGTCATGGCTGCAGAAAGGACACCAGGTATGTTTTACAAAACAATGCTTGGTCAATTTTAAAATGGGTGAATATAGGGATGAAATTCTGTGTGATGTCATTCCCATGGATGTCTGTCATGTATTATTGGGTAGACCATGGCAGTTTGACCGAAATGTGGTTCATGATGGAATAATGAACACATATACCTTGGAGAAGGATGGAAGAACACATACATTGCTTCCGGGGAAGGATAAGAAGGTGGAGCCAGAAGTAACCAGCACGATACTTCTCATGAGTGGGAAAGAGCTTCTCACAGAGATGGAGAAGAATGAATATCCACAGTTCTTTGTTGTGAGGAAGCTGAAAATTGTCCTGACAAGCACAAGAGTGGATGACTTGCCGGAAGAGGTTCGGGAACTGCTGGGAGAGTTCGCTGATATTATCGTGGACGAACTACCTCGTTCGTTGCCCCCGATGAGGAGTGTGAGTCACCACATTGACCTCATACCCGGAGCAAGCTTGCCGAATAAGGTAGCGTACAGGTTGACACCTCAGGAGAATGAGGAAGTCAAAAGGCAGGTATAGGATCTGTAGGATAAGGGACTGGTTAGAGAGAGTCTCAGTCCATGTGTCGTTCCAACGGTACTAAGTCCGAAGAAGGATGGAGGCTGGAGGATGTGTACAGACTCCAGGGCGATTAATAAAATCACCATCAGGTACAGGTTTCCACTGCCGAGAATGGACGACTTGATGGATTGCCTGAGTGGGGCAAATTATTTTTCAAAGATAGATCTCAAGAGCGGATATCATCAGATCCGGATGCGAGAGGGAGATGAATGGAAGACGACATTCAAAACAAATGAAGGTTTGTACGAATGGCTGGTCATGCCGTTTGGCTTGACAAATGCGCCAAGCACATTTATGTGGCTGATGAATGAAGTCCTGCGGGAATTCATTGGCAAATTTGTGGTCGTATACTTGGATGACATATTGATTTTCAGCAAGACAAAGGATGAACATTTGAGGCATTTAGCCACTGTGATGAGAAGATTACGGCAGGAGAAGTTGCTGATTAATTTGAAGAAGTGTTTCTTCATGCAGACAGAACTCATATATCTGGGTTTCGTTATTTCGGCAAATGAATTGAAGATGGATCCTGAGAAGGTGAACGTAATTAGGAATTGGCCATCGCCAAGGAATGTTTTTGAGGTAAGGAGCTTCCATGGATTGGCAAGCTTCTATAGAAAATTCATTCGAAATTTCAGTGGAATCAGTGCCGCAATGATGGACACTGTGAAGAAGCGGCATAAGGTTTTCCATTGGACAGCAGAGGCTGAAGGGAGCTTCAATTTGTTGAAGCGAAAGATAACTGAGCAACCAGTGTTAGTGTTGCCAAATTTTCAAAAAACCTTCCAAGTGAAGTGTGATGCCAGTGGGTATGCTGTTGGAGGGGTTTTAAGTCAGGATGATAGACCTGTTGCATATTACAGCGAGAAGCTGGATGATGTGAAACTGAAGTACTCCACATATGATAAAGAGTTCTATGCCATTATATAGGCATTGAAAAAGTGGAGGCATTATCTCATACCCAAGGAATTTGTTCTGTACAGTGATAATCATGCGTTACAGTTCGTGAGTCAGCAAGAGAAGCTGTGGGTAGAGTACATGGAGAATTTTACATTTGTGATAAAACATATTTCAGGGACTGCTAACAAGGTAGCTGACGCCTTGAGCAAAAAATGTTTATTGCTACAGGAATTCAGGGTCAAGACTTTGGGTTTTGAGAATCTGAAAGATATGTATGCAGGTGATGCAGACTTTGGTGAGGCATACGAGGCAGACGAGAACCCATTTCTCAGGGATAGGAGTCTGTGGATTGACTACCTGACCCAGGATGGATTGTTGTTCAAAGGCAATCAATTGTGCATTCCAGATTGCTCTATGAGAGAGAATTTGGTGAAGGAAAAGCACAGTGGGGGCTTAGCAGGTCATTTTGGACATGACAAGACATTCGCCAAGCTGAGAAAATGTTATTATTGGCCTGGCATGCGCGCTGATGTAAAGCGATTTGTTGACAGGTGTCGAATATGTCAACACGCGAAAGGCCGAAAACAGAACACAGGGTTCTATCAACCGTTGCCTATACCAGAGAGACCATGGGAGGCAATTAGTATGGATTTTTTTTTGGGATTACCGAGAATGCAGAGAGGCGTGGATTCCATTTTTGTAGTAGTGGACAGATTCTCGAAGATGGCACATTTTATTCCATGTCATAATACCAACGATGCAACCCACATCGCGAACTTATTTTTCAAAGAGATTGTGCGATTGCATGGATTGCCCAGGAGCATAGTCTCGGATCGAGATACCAAGTTCATAGGTCACTTTTGGAGGAAGCTATGGAAGAAGCTGGGGACTGACTTAGCATTCAGTTCTGCTTACCATCCGCAGACAGATGGAGAAACAGAAGTGGTCAACAAAAGCTTAGGAGATCTGTTGAGAAGTCTGGTGACTGAGCATCACAGCAGTTGGGATCAGATCCTACCACAGGCAGAGTTTGCGTACAACGATTCTGTGAATCAGAGTACAGGTAAGAGCCCGTTTCAAATTTTGTATGGGACATAGCCGAGAGGAGTTTCTGAGCTCAGGGAGTCAGAACAGGCTGAAACTAGCAGTGCGAGAGCTGAAGAATTCGCTGAAGCGATGCAAGAACTTCACAGTCAAGTGAAGCAGCGGCTGCAGAAGGCGAATCAGGAATATAAGCGTAGAGCCGATCAAAGAAAGAGGCAGCTTCAGTTTGAAGTTGGAGACATGGTTCTGGCACACCTGAGGAAGGAAAGGTTCCCAAGGGGAACATATAACAAGCTCAAGATGAAAAAAATTGGGCCGTGCCGAATCCTGAGGAAATTTGGCGAAAATGCATACGAGCTTGAGTTGCCATAAGGCATCGAGATATCTCCGATATTCAACATTTCGGATTTATACCCATACAGAGCTACAGAAGCAAACACGGGAACTTAGGAGCCAGAAATCGAGTGGCAAAAACAATTGCCAGTTGCACAGAAACCTCAGATGGAGTGCATACTGGATAAGAGAGTAGGCAAAAAGACCAGGAGGAAGCAGTATTTTGAATACCTGGTGAAGTGGAAGAACCACCCAGTGGAGGATGCCAGCTGGGAACCAGAGACAGTGATTCAAAAGCATGGACAGACTGTGCAGGAGCTCATGGACAGGAGCCCATGAAATCTTTTGAGCCGAGGAGTATGATGCAGGAGAATCTACGACATCATCAAGCGAGCCAGTGTGGAGGAAAGAGAAGAACAGCTGGACAGCACCAGCGCATACATTTTTGAAACACTTTGAAGATTTTTTCGCCGCCGTTTAACAGAAGGCATTCAAAGCTGAGCGCACTTGTATTGTATTATAGATAGGAAGGCATTTAAATGGTTTTAATGCTGTTAGATAGGAATTAACTGTAGATTAGACAATTTTACTTGCAAGAGGGAATACAGAATATAGGCACCCTCCTTTGTATCATTGTATTATCATTCCTGCATTCTGAAGGAAAGAGAAAGCAGAGAACTTGTGAAGAACACCCATGTACAGATTGAATTAATAGAAGAAAGACTTTGATTCAATTCTATGGCTATGTTTGTTTTCTGTGTGTTGTTGATATTGTGCTGTTGCATACTTGCTTCTTTTTATGCCTTTCTTCTATATGCTACATATGTGATTGCATGGCAGGTTCGAAACCTGAGGGAATGAGGAAATAAGTTCCAATTGTTTCTCTGTTTGAGCCAGGAGATTCCTACATAGAGTGCAGTTGAATTCCTCCGCATAGAGTGCGTTGAGGAGATAAGTAGTTGAACTCTTGTTCTCGTTTGCCCAGAGTGAATAGGGTTGTTCGAGTCGTGCAGGGGAAGTGCAGGTCGAACTTGAAGTTTCAGTCGCTAGCTTGAGCGAAAGAAGGCAGGGATTCCTATGGTTTGGAGCGCATAGAATTCCAAAGTGATCAACACTTGGAGAGTTGTTGAGGCCGTGCATCAGGGGGTGCGTAGAACCCCTGAAAGAAGCAGAGGAAATAAGCTTAGGAGGGATAGTTCCTCATACATACCGAGGGAACAAACCTGGGTGAGATTTGAACAAAAAGAAGCTTTGGAGCAGAGCAGGTTTTCAAGGCGGGGAATCATCGGCCAGGAATTGCCGAAAGAAATCGTGAAGTCCCGAGGATTGTTGGATCATGGAATAGTTGCGAGGGAGATAACCCGTAAGCACAGGCGAGGAGGATAAAAGTCCATCGGGCTTCGGTGGTTCGGCGTTCGGGGGTTGGCAAGGTAAGAGTTTTACACCTCGTGAAATCGCGAGTTGCGATTTCCCGATTTGACGGGAGCCGTCGATCTTCAGAGAGACACGTGGCCTCAGATCCCGAGAGGTCAGGATTCGGCGTTCGGCGTTCGACGAGGGGAGTGCCATGCCCATCGAAATCGTGAATAGCGATTTCCCGAGTCAATAGGGACCGTTGATTTTAACAAGGCCAGGTGGTACAAATTCGGCGAATCGAGGTTTCGGCGTTCGGGGTTTTCAAATGCAACGGACTTGCGACAGTTGAAATTGCGATCCCGCGATCCCCGATCGCACGAGTGGAGGAGCGACGTGGCAGCGTGGGGCCCCAGGTACTAGTGGAAGATAGGTGGCGTCAATTCAGAGTTTGGAGTTCGGGGATCGAAAGGGGCAGTGAAACATAACATTGCCATTCTCGATTTCCCGATAGGGAAATCCCCGATGCGCGAAAGTGTTGACTGTTGACTCTCGGGGTTCGGGGTTTGGAGCTGTAGGTGAACTGTGTTCGCGTGAACCGCAAATCTCCAAGTCGCAATATCCTGATTTCCGAAGGAGGGGGAATCGCCGAAGGAGTTACTGTGGGTGACTCGTGACTCCCGAGGGGAGTTGGAAGGGCTTAGACTCTTCGGGCCCGTGGTTGGAGGAGATCCTGGGTAAGAGCGGCCATGCCAGTGAGGGCATACCGTGTCATCAATGTTGTATTAGGGGTCCAATTTTTACAACCATTGGGAACAATGACCTTTAATTTTCAATATCTTTTCATGAAATTTTCCTCAAATGGCAAGGAAATTTAGCTTAGAGGTATCCAAGGGAAACCCTATAAAGTGATAAGCTCTAATAGTATGTCAAAATTACTCAAAAAGGGACACCAAGGTGTAATTTCACAACTGTGCTCACTTGATATTCAAACATCTATAGCCCCTGCTCCATCAGATCTCCAAATAATTATCAACAACCATTCCAAGGTATTTGGTGAAATGCCTAAGGGTCTTCCTCTCGCTCAAGATCTTAACCATGAAATTCATTTGCAACCAGGAAGTGTACCACATAACAATAGGCCTTATGGGTATCCATATGCATAGAAGAGTGAGATTGAGCGCATGATCCAGGAAATGTTATAGGCTGGCATCATTCAACATAGACAAAGTTCTTTCTCTTCACCAGTGGTGTTGGTTACAAAAAAGGATGGTTCATGGCATATGTGTCCAGATTATAGACCACTCAAAAAAATGACCATCAAAGATAAGTTCCCTATCCTCGTCGTTGATGAACTATTAGATGAATTGCATGGAGAAAAAATATTTACTATGTTAGATATTCGTTCGAGATATCATCAAATCAGAATAAGGCAGGAAGACATCCCTAAAACAACTCTTAGAACACATGAAGTTCATTATGAGTTCTTGGTTATGCCATTTGGACTTACTAATGCACCTTCAACATCTTAAATCTTGATTAATTCTATTTTCAAGTCCTTCCTTAGAAAATTTGTGCTGGTATTTTTTGATGACATACTAATTTACAACAAATCTTGAAAATATCATGTACAACATATTGACAGAGTATTACAACTATTGGAAGAGAAACAACTTTATGCAAATCCTTCCAAGTGTTCCTTTAGGGATCAAGAAGTGGAATATTTGGGTCATATTGTATATCGTGAAGGTGTAAAAGTGGAACCTAACAAAATTAAATCTATGAGGGAATGACCAATTCCAAAAACCTTGAAGAAACTTAGAGGATTCTTAGGATTGATAGGATATTACCGCAATTTTTTCAATAACTATGGTCAAATAGCAACACCTCTAACAACATTATTAAAGAAGGAAGCATTTTCTTGGACCGAAGAAGCAACCAAATATTTTGAAAAACTTAAGGAGGCTATGTGAATAACTCTCATCTTGGCCACATATGACTTTAATTTTTTTTTATTATGGAGTGTGATGCCCCAAGCCATGGAATTGGT
This sequence comes from Picea engelmannii, assembly GCA_009831015.1. NCBI lineage: Eukaryota > Viridiplantae > Streptophyta > Pinopsida > Pinales > Pinaceae > Picea > Picea engelmannii. Next base: position 902,934 of record ML776824.1, read on the forward strand.
ACAGTTTTAATGCAAGAAGAAAGGCCCCTTTCCTTTAAAATCATCCAACTTAAATAAAAAAAACTAATTCAAACCCATTTACGAAAAAGAAATGTTGTCCATAGTACATGCATTTCAAAAATGGCACCCTTACCTAATAGGAAGACACTTCAAAGTAAAAACAAATCATGATAGTTTGAAGTACTTCTTAGAGAAACGATTATATTCAAAAGAGAAACAAAAATGGGTTATGAATTTGAAATTTTCTACAAAAAGGGAAAAATAAATGTTGTGGAAGATGCCCTTTCCAGGAAAGAAGAAGAAACAAAAGTTCCACTATGTGTTATTTCTATTCCATAATCAAATTGGGTGGAAGAAGAAAGGATAGAATGGAAGCAAGATCAAAAGGTATGAAAGATTATTCAACAACTACATGAGGACCCCATTTCAACAAATATTTTTGTATGGAAGAATTATTTTCTATGGTATCATGATTGTCGATAATTATGTAAGAATTCCCAACTCAAACAGAAGGTTCTTCTAGAACTGCACACTTCTCCTATAGGGGGACATCTAGGATTCTTGAAAACATACCATAATATCGAGAAGGATTTTTTCTGCGAAGGTCTTAAAAATTATGTTCAAAATTTTGTGTTTGAATGTTTGGTATGCCAACAAAATAAGTGAGAGATGATCAAGACTCCATGTCTCCTACAACTATTATCTATACCAATCCAACATTGGGAATAAGTTTCAATGGATTTTATTACATGTTTACCCAAATACAAAGGAAATACTGTCATCATGGTAGTAGTGGATCGAATAACAAAGTATGCTCATTTTTTCTCTCTTTCTCATCCTTTTAAATCAAGTACAGTAGCCACAACATTCATGGAAACAATTCAAAAGCTACATGGAGTCCCCAAGATTATTGTAAGTGACAGAGATCCAATTTTCATTGGAAATTTTTGGACTGAATTATTTTATTGTTTGAGTACTCAATTGGATCATAGCTCATCTTACCACCCTTAATCCGATGGGAAAACTAAGATTGTGAATAAAATTCTAGACATATATCTTTGTTGCTTTTCATAAGATAAATAGACACAATGGGTCAAGTGGTTTTCCTTGGCAAAATGGTGGTACAACACACCTTTCCATCATAAAAAAATTCTCCATTTCTGGAACTTTATGAATATCATCCTCCATCCATCACATCACCCTTGAAAGAGAATTCAAAGGTTCAACCAGTGGAGGACCACATAGGGAACCAACAAGAGGTCTTCAAACTATTGAAGGACAACTTGGTTATGACACAAAATAGGATGAAACAACAAGAATATCAACAGCGTAGTGAAAGGGAATTTGAAGTGGGCCATTGGGTATTTCTAAGGCTCCAGCCATACAAACAAATTTACCTCAAGCAACAAAAGAAGGAAAATAAATTAACACCCAAATATTATGGCCCTTATAAGGTTTTTCAAAGGATTGGAATTATGGCTTACAAATTGGAGTTGCCTCCATATTCACATGTACATCTAGTCTTCCATGTTTCTTGGTTAAAGAAGGTCATCGGTAACAAGATCCCAATCCAAACTATTTTACCATATATGAATGAAGAAGGGGAATTCATACTAGATATAGAAACAATGTTTGAAACAAGAATTCATCAATTGAGAAATCAATCAATTACAGAGTACCTCGTCAAATGGAAGAACCTACTAGTGGAAGAGGAAACATGAGAAGATGAGTTATTCGTGAAAAATCAATCATGGTTAGTTAAGTGTCGATAACAACACTTGTTTGAATGGGAGGGGCAATTTAAATTTCTAGACAAAGCCCCATGTTATATATAAAACCCCTTATTAATCCCTAGATATTGAATTATTACATTTATAGTAGGTCGGCTATAAATATTCATTGCACCCTTTCATCATAATTGTACCCTTTTGTCTTAATAATATATCTCCTTAATATATATATATATATATATATATATATATATAAAGGAGATCTAGTATTAAGACCATCTTATCTCATATGATATTGTATTATGAAGTGTATATATTGTAAAAGGAGGTTTCCCCCTCGAAGTGGACTATAATTATTGACTTTTTATCATTTTTAAGGCGCTGGATCATAAAATCGAGTGAAAATAGAATAAATACTGATTGGAGGTTGACTTAGTAGTCAAACGATAATCAAATGGTAATCAATTGTAACATAATCTAGAGATTCATGGGATTGGATCCAATTATCTTCATGGATCTGTAACCATTTTTAGGTGCAATGATTAAGAGTTTTTCATGTTGTAAAGCCTATAAATAAGGCATTTTGTAATACTTTGATACCATTTCCCCACTTGTCTTCTTTTTTGATATAGGAGAACTTGAACTTTTGTTCACTGACCCGGGGAATCAATTCCCATTGTTTATCTACACTTGTTGTGAGGAAAATCTCTCTATGGCTAGGAGGAAACTGTAACAAACAAAACGACACCCAAAATCAACTCTAATCTCAAATATTCTATATAAATGAAAATGATAACAAGAGAAGGATAGAATCCTACCTCGTTCAGACATCCTAAGAAGACCATCATTGAGCACATGACCCAAATATTTATACCTACAACTTGTCCTCAACAACCAAGATACACAAGCATGTGGAAATTATATAGAATGTTAGCATATAAATTAACATAATCCATTAACATAAATAAAAAATATTCCCATGGAAAGAAATTCAATTATTTTCAATATGTAAATTGGACAAGAAAAGAGTATTTCTATTAATGTAATCAACAAAAGTACATAGGTGAAAAACTTCTGCAATTGGGCCTCTGTTGATTATTGAGAGGGGGGTGAATTAGTAATAGAGAAATTTAATCATTTTTAACCATATAATCCAAGTGTTATATCAATGTAGCATTATCATCAAATAACTGAAGAGTAAATAAGAAATGAACAAATGAACAATCATACATAGTACACAGTACACCAATGTTTTACGTGGAAACCCAAAGCGGGAGAAAACCATATAATGTTTTTTCTTATATGTCTTGAATAATTACATTAATTGGAAGCACCAACTTCCTTTGTTTTCCATCTGCAACTAGAAGGAGGCTCCAACCCCCTTGTTTCTCAGGATACAACCTGAAGGAAGCTCCAACTCCCCTATTCTCTGGCTACAACCAGAAGGAGGCTACAACCCCCTATGTTCTCCAGCTATAAGCACTCGTCCTTTCCCCATCCAACCACCTTGAAGTAGAAGTAGAATGATGGAACCACTGTCACACTATCATTGTGAGATATATTGATGTAAACATGTACCAATAAACCTGAACCATGCATCAACCATGCATCAACCAGTGCCATAAACAAGTGCATCCAAAAATGTACCAAGTATGTACCAATCATGTGTTAACTACTCATAAACTATGACTCATCAATATGTACCAACATCATCAACTATACACCTCATGTATGTGTCAACTCATCAACTACTTGTCTCAACCATGTACCCAACATGTACCTCAACCAAAATCCCTCATCAATATCATAATCCAAATATGATTTGTAACTCTATAATAGACCTGGTGTATATGATCACATACTTGCAAACCTTCCTTAACTTTAACAATAAGAGATTAGCATTTTCATCAAACTTTTCTTTAGTCTCACATGACTAGTTTTGGATTAGTCAACAACCCCAACTTGAAATAATCATAACTATGTACATGTAATGAATAAATATATGAAAATGATACACAATTTTCTTCAATTTGTTTTATTCAATTCCTTCAGGTGTCACTAATTGGAACCTCTCATAAAACGAGTTATAGCAAAAATGGCAAACCTTGTTGAATTCTGGTTTATTCAAGAGAGGGACCTTGTAGAGCATGCCCCACATGGAATATTTGTTGAATGGATCTGAAAATGTTACAAAGAATACTAGAGATTGTACGCTAACCAACACATTTGTCTTACAGAATTGAGATTTGTTATGAATAAGTTATGACGTTTTTACCCGAAACACCTGTTTTAGACTAGTTTCAGGACTAGCGACAAACCCTGATTTCCATGGAGTGTAACTCCAAAACTAAAACGACCCACAAGCTGAATTTTTTACCATATATACTTGGATATGTTTCCTCAATTTCATATCAATTTCATGGTCTAAATAATTCTATAAAAAATGTTATTGTGAAAATGGTGAGATGACCTGTAAATAACATACCTTAGAAAGCATCATCAAAAGAATTTATCCTCCCTTGAATTTTGGCCTTGTTTTCTTCACCTTCCCTCTCAAATTTGGATTAGATATCATTTGGTTACCTCAGTCACCTATAGATATTCAATATGCTCAAGTGTGATGTAAAATGAGAGAGTCTTGCCTCTTATTTATACTCTCCATATTCTAGGTCACTTAACCCGTTTCTAGGTCACTTAACCCATTTCTAGATCACTTAACCCATTTATAGGTCACTTAACCTATTTTCCTCATTTTTAGGGTTAACCACTTTCCATAACTAGAAATTTCTCCATTACTTTATCATTTAAATATTCCTCCTTGACTTTGTCACCTCACTTTATCCTTTAAATAATCTTCTTTGATTTTGTCACTTCACATTATTATTTAAATAATCTTTATTGAATTTGTCACTTTACTTTATCATTCAAATAATAATTTATTCTTTGTAAGCTATTTTAATTCTTTGACCTTTTGGGGCTTCAAGCCAACATATGAGGGTCCTCCAACTTTGTAAGGCCATAACTCTGAAACCGTGAGGAGTTATGTGACGTTCCACATACCACCAGAAATCGAACGACATGTACTATCCATATAGAATAGTATTACCTTAAAATATATTAAAACTCATACCATTATACATGAAACAACCTTCGGTCCATTACCTAAACCTTTGTGTTACTGGTCTTTCTTCAAGGGTTGAAATCAATGAAAACCAACCTTAATCAACAATCTCCCCCTTTGACATTGATGGCAACACTCTGATGCAATACTAAAATCATTTCATGCAATACTGAGGTCATATCACTCATGTTTCCCTTGGAACCTTACCTCTGTCCTCTACATTTCTGTGACCATTTCTCCCCATGGAATCATGACTCTATCCTATGCATATGATAAATCTCTCCCCTTTTGTCATCAATAAAAAAGGTATCTTTCCATCCGGGGTTTCTCCCGCTAACAGAACTATCCTCTTTATGGTGCTTCCTTGTGTACATCTAAGACATATAAAACAAGAATTCAAAATAATTCATTTTGGAGTAGAAATAACTCTGAGTCTCTAGCAAAGATACTCAAAGGCTTCCCGTGGAAGTGGTTTTGTAAATATGTCTTCCACTTGTTCTTTTGTGCCCACATACTAAACTCTGATGTTCTTTTTTGCAACATGTTCCCGTAGAAAGTGATACTTGATTGGAATGTGCTTTGTCTTAGAGTGCATCACCGAGTTCTTTGAGATATTGATGGCACTTGTATTATCACAATAGATTGGAATGGGCTCATCATACTCAACCTGTATATCTATCAGCGTTTGTTTCATCCAAAGAACCTGTGTATAGCATGTTGTTGTTACAATATACTCTGCCTCAGCTGTAGATAGAGATATTGATGATTGTTTCTTGCTTAGCCATGATACTAAACACTCACCCAAGTAGAACGTTACTCCACTAGTGCTTCATCGATCATCAATACAACCTGCCCAATCTGCATCTGTGTAGGTAATAAGAGATAGATCCTTTCCTTTTGGATACCATAATCTAAACTCTTCCATTCCTTTGAGATATCTGAAAATCCTCTTCACTGCTAACACATGTGATTCCTTTGGTTCTACTTGAAATTGTGCCACCTATCCAACTGCCCACATTACATCTGGTCTGGATGTTGTCCCATATAGTATGCTACCAATCATTTACCTGTATTGCCTCTAATCTGTATACTTTGAATCATCATCTTTTATTAACTTGCAACTGGTTTGCATGGGAGTGATAATTGGTTTGCAATCTTCCATTCCAAACCTTTTTAGCATTTCTCTGATATACTTGGTTTGTGAAATAAAAATTCCTTGTTTGCTTTGACATTTCTGAAGTCCCGGAAATAAGGATAGTTCTCCAAGTAATGACATTTCAAATTCATTCTACATATCCTTTTCAAATTTTTGTGTTAACCTGTCATAATCATTACAAAAAATAATATCATCAACATAAACTTCAATTAATAAAATATTACCTTGACTCACCTTGATGTAGAGGTTGTTGTCTGCACTTCCTTTTCTGAACACTACCTACTGTAGATATTTATCCAGTCTAGAGTACCATGCTCTAAGAGCTTGTTTTAGACCATATAATGCCTTATTTAATTTTCACACATAGTCTGTGTTCTATGACAACTAAAATCCTTCTGGTTGTTCAATGTATACTTCTTCTTCAAGTTCCCCATTCGGAAAGGATGATTTACATCCATCCGATACACTTTAATATTTTTGGAGCATGCATAAGCTAAAAGAAATCGGACTTCTTCCATTCTGGAAACTAGGGAAAATGTCTCTTCAAATTCGATTCCTTCAACTTGTACATATCCTTTACATACCAATATAGCTTTGTTCCTTGTAACTTGTCCATATTCATTCAATTTATTTCTGTATGCCCACTTTATGTCGATCACATTCTTATCCTTTGGTCTTGGAACCAATTCCCAAGTGTCATTTTTCTCTATTTTATCCAATTCTTCATCCATGGCCTTGTTCCAAAATTCATCCTTGCTAGCCTCTTCAAAATAGGTTGGTTCAATCGTAGATGTGAGTGCTAGGTGTGTTTGTTCTGGTGAATGGATTCTACTTCTAGTCTCAACTCCTGCTTCTTTGTTTCCAATAATTTGATCTAAAGGATGATTCTTCTGTACTCATCTGCTAGGTGTCTTTGGAGGCACTTGTTAAACTTGCTCTTCTACTTCTGTCGGATTCTCTTCATCTTCCTCTTCTACTTCCTTTTCATCTTCTTCTTCTTCTTCGAAAATTCGTTCTGTTGAATCATTTTCTGCTTCCTTTGATTTTGTTCTACCTGTTTCATCAATTGTTACGTTGATGATTTCTACAACTTTTTTCAATCTCAGATTATAACACTTGTATTATTTCCTTGTACTTGAGTAACCAACAAGTACTCCTTTGTCCACGCAAGAGTTAAAATTTCCCATTTTTCCATCTTCTCTTTTGATGTAGCATTTGCTTCCAAAAAATCTGAAGTGCTTCACATTTGTTGGTCTTCCTTTCCATAGCTCGTAGGGAGTTTTGTCAGTGTTGTTTATGAGCATTACTTTGTTTTGAATGTGAAATGTTGTATGCACTGCCTGTATCCAAAATATATCTGTCAATTTGGAATCCATTATTATTGTTCAAGCCATTTCTTGTATTGTCCTATTCTTTCTTTCAACAAATCCATTATGTTGAGGTGTCCTAGAAATGGATAATTGTATTTTTATTCCATGATTGCTGCAGTAGTCCATAAAATTTTTTTAAGTGAACTCTCCTCCATTATTAGATCTCAAGCATTTGATTTTTGAATCCATTTCATTTTCAACCATTTCCTTGTAGATCTTGAAGTTTTCAAAATCTTATGACTTATTCTTGAGAAAGAAAATTACGATCATTCTTGTATAATCATTAACTAATAACAAAGTATTTCTCACCTTTTAAGCCCTTTGTTGTAGTTGGTCCAACTAGATCAATATGCACAATTTCCAGTGGTCTTGTCGTTGAATATTCCTTTGATTTGAACTTGGTCTTTGTTTGCTTTCCTTGTTGACAATGCTTGCATAAAGTGTTGGTTGGTTTTATGATCTGGGGAATTTCTCTGACTTCTTATATTCTGTTGACTTTGACAAGGTTATCAAAATGTATGTGACCCATTCTTCTGTGCCATAGCCGAAGTTCATCTTCCTTTCCTAGACAACACTTTTCGTTTCCAATTTCACTTAACACATATATGTTGCTTGAAGTTCTCGCAGCTATAGAAATCAATTTTCCTGAACATTCTTTTCTTATCTCACACTTTTGTGAATCAAAAGTAACTTTATGACCTTGGTCACACATTTGATTCAGACTTAGAAGATTATGTTTCATATCTTCTACTAGTAGAACATTTTCTTCATTTGTATTCTTGTTCTCAATTATGATTGTGCCTTTTCCAATGATTTTGGCTGAATCATCATTTCTAAAGGAGACCGATCCATCTCTTTCCTTTCGTAATGTAAGAAACATATCTATATTGCCTGTCATGTGTTTTGAACACCCACTGTCAACATACCAACCATGTTTCTTCTTCTTAGCTTGTAGAGAGAGTGTGCATTCTTCATTGCTATATTGATCCTTCTTTCTTATCCATGTCCTTTTCTGAGATTCCTGTATGTGACTGTTGTTACTCTATTGTGGTTCTCTAGGAGGCACTGCCATTCTGCAATCTTTGGCCATGTGTCCAAAATTGTTACATTTGTAACATTCCACTTCAGTGCTCAAAGATTAAAACCTGTTGTAACTTATTCTATGTCTTTCACTAGTCCTTCTTGGATAACCCCTTTGTGTATGATTTTCAAAGTTGTTTGTGTTCCTGTTGCTAGATCTGCAATTCACATATTTATGTCCAAAATTATTACATGCATAACATAAAACAAAAAAGATAGTTTGATACCTGGGAGTTGAAGATCTTCTGAAAGGAGGTAATCTTATAAATTATTCTTCTTCCTGAGGCCTATCTATCAGTTTTTTATTCTGAAATATGAATCTTCTCGGTGGAGGAGTTTCCCTATAATCTTCCTTGTAGATATTCCTATCCCCCTTGATTGTTTCTGCAAAGGTTTTTGGATATAATTCTTGCACTGTTGTTTTGGAGCTTGATCATTTTTCTGTCTGATTGTATCCAAGTCCAGACTTGTCATGATGAGATTTTTTACTGTTGATAATGTCTTCAAAAAATTTTGAATGTTTTGCATAGTTTTCTTTTGAAGATCCTTTCTTAATGTGATCATCTCTGCTTCCAAATTTCCAATGTTCTTGTCTTTTTCTTCTAGCTTTTCTTTGAGTGCTTCTTCAATTCTTTTATCTTCTTCTATTTGAACCTTCAAATTTGTGATCATTTGTTCTAGTTCTTGAGTGTCTTCTTTCTTGTCTAGTTCTACTTGTAGTTTCTTTTTTTTCTTCTTTTCTCTTCTGATAACTTCTATGGCACACATTAATTCCTCTTAGTAGTCAACTTTTGCCTCTTCAATTTCTTCTTCGACTTCTTCATATTCTTCTTCGTCTTCTTCATATTCTTCTTTGGCTTCTTCATATTATTCTTTGGAGTCTTATTTTTTAGAGTCTTCTACTTCCATGAATATAATTCTTTCTGTCTCACTGTCACTGACTTCATCTTCATCTGATGATGAGATGTCTTCTTTGGTGCATAATCTTTTCTTGAAAAATTTCTTTGTGGTTCTTTTGCCTTTATATGTTTGTTTTCCTTTTAAGTAACCTTCATCATTTCTCTTTTTTCTTATCAATACATTTGTTAGAAAAATGACCAATACCATCATAATTAAAAAAAATTAAAGTAATCTTACCTCTATACCTACCGTCGGTTCCCTTGTTCAGTATTTTGACAAAGTTGGCCACTTCTTCATCATCTTCTGAGACGTCACTGTTGTTGTTATGTTCTTCTTTCTACCTTCCATTTTGCTTTAAATTTTTGGATGTTTTGAAGGCTTCTTTGTTATATCTGGATTTTATTGTTCAGTTCTCATTTCATATGCTGTGAATATTCCATGTAATTCATCCATTCTTATTGAGTTTAGATTTGATCTTTCTTCTAATGCTGATATTTTAGGGTTAAATCTCATAGGAAGATATCTTAGTACTTTTTGAACAACTACAGTTTCTTTGATTTCTTCTCCCAATAATATGGTTGCATTTATTGTTTCATCCACTCGTAAAAAGTAATCTACAATATTCTCATCTTCCTGCATCTTAAGTTGTTCAAAATGACCTCTATAAGTTTGAAGCTTTGCTTCTTTGACTTTTGAATCTCCTTCATAAATATTTTGAAGTTTGTCCCAAATATCTTTAGGGGATTTACAATGTGAAACTTTGGTGAATATTGTTTCACTAAGACCATTCAAAAGTTCATTTTTGGATTTGGAATTATTCTTACTGAGTTTCACTGCTTTGTCATTTGTTGGCGGAACTGCTGGTGCTGTGTATCCATCTACAATTGATTGCCAAATTTCAAATCCATGTGCCTGTATATATTTTTTCATCCTTGTGCTCCAAAATGCATACTTCTGTCCATTGAACTATGATATTCCATTTTTATTACAATTTTTTTCTCTCCATGATCTGCTTATCAGTGGTTAAACTTATTTCTGAAGGAACTTGCTCTGATACCAATTGTTGGATTACTGAGAGGGGGGGTGAATCAATAATACAACAATCTAATCCTTTTCAACCATATAATCCAAGTGTTATATCAATGTATCATTATCATCCAATAACTAGAGAGTAAATCAGAAATGAACAAATGAACAATCATACACATACATAGTACACCAGTGTTTTACGTGGAAACCCAAAGCGGGAGAAAACCACAAAATGTTTTTTCTTATATGTCTTGAAGAATTACATTCATTGGAAGCACCAACTTCCTTTGTTTTCCAGCTGCAACTAGAAGGAGACTTCAACCCCCTTGTTTCTCAGGCTACAACCTAAAGGAAGATCCAACTCCCCTATTCTTTGGCTACAACTAGAAGGAGGCTACAACCCCCTATGTTCTCCGGCTACAACCACCTGTCCTTGCCTCGTCCAACCGCCCTAAAGTAGAAGTAGAATGATGGAACCACTATCACACTATCACTGTTAGATATATCATTGTAAACATGTACTAATAAACTTGAACCATGCATCAACTATGCATCAACCTATACCTCAACCTATAATCAACTTGTACCATAAACAAGTGCATCAACCATGCACCGACCTGTACCAAACAACTTGTAATCAACCCGTACCATAAACAAGTGCATCCAACAATGTACCAAGTATATACCAATCATGTTTCAACTACTCATCAACTATGACTCATCAATATGTACCAACATCATCAACTATACACCTAATGTATGTGCCAACTCATCAACTACTTGTCTCAACCATGTACTCAACATGTACCTCAACCAAAATCCCTCATCAATATAATCATCCAAATATGATTTGTAAATCTATAATATACCTAGTGTATGTGATCACATACCTACAAACCTTCATTAACTTTAACAACAATAGATCAACATTTTCATCAAACTTTTCTTTAGTCTCACATGACTAGTTTTGGATTAGTCAACAACCCTAACTTGAAATAATCATAACTATGTAGTTGTAATGAATAAATATATGAAAATGATACACAATTTTCTTCAGTGTGTTTTATGCAATTCCTCCATGTGTCACTACTTGGAACCTCTCATAAAAGGAGTTATAGAAAAAATGGCATACCTTACTGAATTTTGGCTTATTTTAGAGAGAGACCTTGTAGAGAGTTCCCCGTATAGAATATTTGTTGAATGGAACTGAAACTGTTACACAGAATACTAGAGACTACACTCTAACCAAAACGTTTTGTCTTACTGAATTTGGATATGTTATGAATAATTTATGACGTTTTTACCCGAAACACCTATTTTAGACTAGTTTCAGGACTAGCCACAAACCCTGTTTTCCACGGAGTGTAACTCAAAAAATACAACGACCCACAAGGTAAAGTTTTTACCATAGATACTTGGATATGTTTCCTTAATGGCTTAGAAATTTTACGGTCTGAATCATTCTAGAAAAAAATTTATTGTGAAAATGGTGAGATGACCTAAAAATAACATACCTTAGAAAGCATCATCAAAGGAATTTATCCTCCCTTGAATTACGGCCTTCTTTTCTTCACCTTCCCTATGAAATTATTCTTAGATATCCTTTGGTTACTGCATTCACCTATAGATATTCAATATTCTCAAGTGTGATGTAAAATGATAGAGCCTTGCCTCTTATTTATACTCTCCATCTTCTAGGTCACTTAACCCATTTCTAGGTCACTTAACCTATTTTCATCATTTTTAGGGCTAACCACTTTCCATAATTAGATATTTCTCCATTACTTTATCATTTAAACATTCTTCCTTGACTTTGTAACCTCACTTTATCATTTAAATAATCTTCTTTGTTTTTGTCACTTCACTTTATTATTTAAATAATATTTATTGACTTTGTAAATTTACTTTATCATTCAAATAATAATTTCTTCTTTGCAATCTCTTTGACTTGTTTGACCTTTTGGGGCTTGAAGCCAACATATGAGGGTCCTCCAACTTCATAAGGCCATAACTCTCAAACCATGAGGAGTTATGTGACGTTCCACATACCACTAGAAATGGAATGACATTTAATATCCATATATAATAGTATTACCTTCAAATATATTAAAAATCATACCATTATACATGAAGCAACCTTGGTTCCATTACCCAAACCTTTGTGCTACCATAATTTCTTCAAGGGTTGACATCAATGAAAACCAACCTTAATCAACAACCTCCACTGTTTCAATCCTCCACAAAGCTAAGCTCACAATTAGTAGAAGTCAATGAGCTTCTCCATATAGAGATATGAGGAGCTTGGGGTCTGAAAACAAGAAGTTCAAACTTTCAAGGAAAAAGGGATGCAGACTCAATTCGAGGTGAAATTTGTTGATTAAGGTTGGTTGTCATTGATGTCAACCCTTGAAGAAAGACCCATAGCACAAAGTTTTGGGTAATGGACCCAATAGTGTTTGATGTAAATATGACTCATTATTGTTTTGTCATGGTTGATAAGAAGTAAATATGGATGAACTCCAAAGTGGTCCCCTTATGGTGAAAGCCCTCACGGGAAGATGCTTTGTGGAGTAAGAGAACCCATGCTAAATTATGGAATAATGAGATGAAGGAAAGTGAATTTTTTAGGAAAAATATCCTATATGGATAGTTCTTGTCATGTCATTTACAGTGGTATGTGGAACGTCACATAATTCATCACGGTTAGAGAGTTATGGCCATGAGAAGTTGGAGACCCTAGGTTTGGGTAATGGACCCAAATTTGTTTGATGGGTAATGGTATGAGTTATGATATATTTTCAGATAATACTATTCTATATGGATAGTAGATGTCATGCCATTTCTGGTGGTATGTAGAACGTCACATAACTCCTCACGGTTTGAGAGTTATGGCCTTACAAAGTTGGAGGACCCTCATATGTCATCTAGAAGCCCCAAAAGGTCAAAGTAATCAAAGTGGTTTAAGATATTTTAAAA
>ML776824.1:923059-946670 GCA_009831015.1 Picea engelmannii
TTCAATAATAATTTTAATGGAGAAATTAGAAGTGGAACCAACCCTAAAATAAGGAAAGTGGGGCCAAGTGACCTAGAATATGTTTTTAAGGAAGCTACTTGGAGAGTATAAATAAGAGGCAAGGCTCTCTCATTTGAATAAAAATTGAGCATATTGAATATCTATAGGTTTCTGAGGTTTACAAATGATATCTAAGCCGAAATTCTGATGAAAGTGAAGAAAAGAGGGCCAAAATGCAAGGAAGGATAAATTCTTTTGATGGTGTTTTCTAAGGTATGTTATTTTCAGGTCATCTCACCATTTTCACTATAACCTTTTTTCTATAATGATTCAGATCCTGAAATTTCTATGCAAGTGATAAAACATATCCAAGTATCTGTGGTTCAAAATTCAGCTTGTGGGGCGTTGTATTTTGGGAGTTACACTATGTGGAAAATAGGGTTTGTGGCCAGTCCTGAAACTAGTCAAAATCAGGTGTCTCGGGTAAAAACGTCATAACTTCTTCATAACAGATACAAATTAAGTGAGACAAAAACTTTTGGTTAGGGTACATTCCATAGTATTCTGTGTAATAGTTTCAGATCATTTAAGCAAATATTTTGTGTGGGGCGTGCTCTACAAGGTTGCTCTCCAGAATAAGCCAGAATTCAGCAAGGTATGCCATTTTTGCTATAACTCCTTTTATGAGAGGTTCCAAGTAGTTCCACTTGGAGGAATTGCATAAAACACACTGAAGAACAATGTATATCAGTTTCAGATCTTTATAAATACAGGTTCAAAGTTATGATTACTTCAAGTTAGGGTTGTTGACTAATCCAAAACTAGACATGTGAGACTAAAGAAAAGTTTAATGAAAATGCTAGTCTCTTGCTGTTAAAGTTAAGGAAGGTTTGCAGGAATGTGATCTGATACACCAGGTATATTACAGAGCTACAAATCAGATTTTGATGATGAAATTGATGAGGGCTTTTGGTTGAGGTACATGTTGAGCACATGGTTGAGACAGTAGTTGATGAGTTGGCACATACATGAGGTGTATAGTTGATGATGTTGGTACATATTGACGAGTCATAGTTGATGAGTAGTTGACACATGACTGGTACATACTTGGTACATGGTTGGATGCACTTATTTATGGTACAGGTTGATTACAAGTTGGTGCATGGTTGATGCACTTGTTTATGGTATAAGTTGATTACAGGTTGGTGCATGGTTGATGCACTTGTTTATGGTACAAGTTGATTACAGGTTGGTGCATGGTTGATGCAATTGTTTAGATTACAGGTTGATTACAGATTGAGGTACAGGTTGATGCATGGTTCAGACTTATTGGTATAGGTTTACAACAGTATATCTCACAGTGATAGTGTGACAGTGGTTCCATCATTCTACTTATACTTCAGGGTGGTAGGACTGGGCAAGGACAGGTGGTTGTAGCCACCTTTCAATTGTAGCCAGAGGACATTGGGGGTTGTAGCCTCCTTCTAGTTGTAGCCAGAGAATTAGGGAGTTGGAGCTTCCCTCAGGTTGTAGCCTAAGAAACTAGGGGGTTGGAGCCTCCTTCCAGTTGCAGCTGGAAAACAAAGGAAGTTGGTGCTTCCAATGAATGTAATTCTTCAAGACATATAAGAAAAAACATTTGGTGGTTTTCTCCCAATTTGGGTTTCCACGTAAAACACTGGTGTACTGTGTATGTGTATGATTTTTCATTTGTTCATTGGTTATTTACTCTGCAGTTATTGGATAATAATGCTTCATTGATATAGCACTTGGATTATATGGTTAAAAGGGATTAAATTGCTCTATTACTGATTCACCCCCCCTCTCAGTAATCCAACAAAATTTCTCCAGAGTGTATTTTCTGTCAAATTGATGAATTATCTCAAGGCTTGTATATGGCTCAATTTATAGCCTCCAAATAGAATTGAAGGGTCAAGTCAAATCTTTTCCAATATATGGAAGGTCAAGGATCATGGATCTCATGACATGGCATGAAAAACCAACATTTTTAAAATTTTTTAGCACCAAACCCGATTTATGCGAGCTATAATGGAGCAACCTACGTATACACGATTTTTCTAACTGTAGGTCGCGTATATGGACAAAAATATGTATTTTTTTATCTAGAGTGAGAAAAAAGGGGAAATGAAGTATGGAGAGAAAAATGGAAGGCCATAAAATCAAGATGCATGGAGTGTGGAAAAAGTTTCTATAACAGTTTCCCCCTAATATGTGAGGTCAGAGGAGTATCCGCGATGGCTGGAATACATTATAATTCCAAGAAGCGGAGTAATGAAGAATCAGATGGAAATACTAGTTACTTATGAGAATATTACAATTCATTTTGACTCTATACACATGGCTTCCAATCTGAATTACACTGCATATCCATGTGGATATATATCAAATAGTTGTTCATGGCCATGAATAGGAAATACAAAGAAGACATATGCCATAGGCTATCATAGTCACGAACAAGAGACACAGTGGAGTCTAGTCTCAAAATCAACCAAATATATCTGTATACAATGGAGTATAATCTGATCTTCCATGATCACTGAAGTCATATAAGTACTGGTTCGATGAAAGACAACATCTGATACGAGATGTTTCTACTATAAACTAGAGGTCTTCTACACTGTCTATAGAAGGTGCAAGTCCACATTATGTGAATAAAGGAGTTTAAGTTGAACACAATGAGACTTCGTTTGATTATTGATCATTAAGGTATACCATTAATAAAAATGAAACAACCCATCGATAATGAAAGTGGGTGTCAAGGAACCAAGTACATTTGACAAGTTTGAATAAGGGTGTTAAGGTCATACACTTGGAGAATCCATCGATCAAGAGACATTGATGTATTCCCAAATGTTGATGGTGGGAGAAACTGCCACTAATGACATCAAGCCTCTAGGTACTCATAAGACTCTAGATATCAATTCCAAAATAGATGATTTGAAGTCGATGGAAGGATACCTGCTAAAAGGAGAGCATTAAGGCATCTCTCATCATCCAACGTAATGTAAAAAGAAATATATTTATTATTAGGAGGAGCTCGGACAAATAGAGTGTTTACAAACCAATGATCATGTGTGTCTCTCACATGCACCAAATGTAATTAGTATACGAAAGAGACCCTATGAATAACATTTAATGAGGAAAAATGTTGACAAGGGTGAGGAAACCACCAATAGGGGTAATGGAATCCAAGAAACTACATGAATCCTAATGTGTGTATATATTTATTTTCGTCGAACACAAGGGGAACCTCCTAGTCAATGACCAATGAGGATATTTCATCTGTTGGGTTCAAGGTTACCTAGCAATGACGAAAGTAGGCCTAGGGTGCAAGGTGGGACAACAAATTCTTGTGACTCTAAGATTCACTTGTAAGGGGATGGCCAACATGAAAAGTCAAGAGTTTTGAGGAATGGTTGACATGGGTTTATACTTCCTTTGAACAAGAGCATGAGACAGATGGATAATCCAGGAAGCATAGAATTAACATCGATCATTGACATGTTCTTGTGACATAGGAGGCATAAAAAAACTCTCCATAGGGATTGTAAGAATAACCATTCGAAGGAGTAGACTCCAAATAATGAGTTCATCTTTCTAAGTTCATGATAAACCCAAATCTTGGATGAAATAGACTCAATATTTTGTGCTTTATTCAAAGGAAACACAACTGTTGCTGATAGGATATAATATTCTTTTCTAGCCCATCTTTTTTTTGTTTTTTCATAGTCAAAGAAATGTTATGATACAGGAGAGGAAATGTGTTTCGTGAGTAATAAACTAGTTCCAAGAAGTGGAACATACTTATGCTCAATGCAAGGCAACACATGAGGGGAATGGACACTCGGAGGGATGTTTCCTCTAGAGTTGAAGGATGTCAAGATGAAAAGGATATATGAAAGGCACTGTTTGGATAATGTTGAGAATTATTGGGGAAAGAGGCTTATAATGAGAAAGCAGGAGCCGACATTAGGCTTAGAGATGCAAGAAGGATAATGGGATGTGATTACGAATTAACTCAACAAGTGTCATTTTTTGCATATGTTAGTCGCCTAGACCCAAAAAAGTATAAAATAACAACCAGGAGAACTCTTCTGGTCAATGGTGACCATAGTTTTCATTTTTCTTAAGTTATCTACTTGGTTCGGAAAAAGGGTTAAACTTATACCAAACTAGATGTCCTTTCAAAACCATTTAACGAGTGTGAAAGAGACAAGTTCACTTGGAAATATTTTCATTTTTTTGGGAGTTGGAAAAGAGCTTATCCAAGACTCGGGGGGAGTCCTATAGGTAGTGGTCAGAATTATATTAAGTAATAAAATGGGGTTCGAATGCAAATTCATATTGGGACTATAAGGAACTCATGACCCTATGGAGTAATTTTTGCATGGGCCAAATAAAAAAAGTGTTCTAACTAGGGTACCCATGTTTGGTAGGTCTCTACCACTTAATAATGACACTTATAGTAGCAACAAGAAGGTTCTGTGTTTCTAAGAAATGGGTTCATACCTAGGGCATGTGAATCATGGTCATAGGATGATGCAGAGATGCAAAGCGGGGTGAGAACCTATCCTATATTCCAGTCATGGAATATACCTGTAGGAGGCACAAACAGGAAATATGATGCTAGAAATCCATAAAAAACATGGACGAAATCACTTCAAACCAGGTCTTTCACTGTGTTATTAGTCCATAAGGTACAAAATAGAAAATATAGGGTAAAACTATATAAAGTGGGTAAAAATTATCTATTAATAGTAAAAATAAGAAATTTTTACCATGCCATTTTAGTTTTTCACCCACATAGTGATTTTGAGGCCATTTTACCCACAATATTCTAGTGACGATTGTGGGATCTATGATCAATGGAATCGAAAACTGTCTGGACCAAGTAAGTGCATATTCCATTCTCTTCCATTTCAATGGTTAAATTATTAGTTTTAGGGTCCATTTTTTTATTGTTAGAGGTCGTAAGGTAGAAACTAGGGTGTACGTGGGATGTAGTTCATTGGGTCACATACACTACCTCATGTACATGGGAAAATCGAAGCTTTCCCATGTATATAAATCCCTATATGTGACTGTCATAAATTTCACCCACGTATAACTCTGTAAGCAAGGTTTTTGAGAGGATTAACTCAAAATTTTTTGTTTCCTTTGTAGGATGGTGATTGAATGGAGGGAAAGGGAGCATGAAGAGGTTGATGCTACAGTAGAAAGAGATGTAAGGGCCCACTAAGCTTTGCAAATATGTGGGCTCTATAAATTTTGGGCCATAAAAGAAATGAGGGCTCAAGTGAGGTTTCTTCATATATTGATCAACTATTGGGATCCACAGACTGAAGCCTTCAATCTCGATGGGAAACCATTGAGAATTGAAGTGGATGATATATACTTTATTACAAGACTGTCCTATCGAGGTGAGATGGTGAATATCAAGGCTTGAGGGGCTGGAGGTGGGAGGACTATGTAGGAGTACATCACCACCCATTGTGTTGTAGGCACAGAGAAAGTAGGGAGACAATTCCCTATCAGGGATATTGAAAACTCGAGTCTAAAAATCATCATCTTAGTACTCACATGGGTAGCAGGGCTAGACTCATTACACCAGGCATCAATACCACTCATGTTCTATGTGGTGGAGTGTTTGAGACCCATGGTTTATGATTTGTGCACCTAAATACTGGCCAACATGAAGAGCCAATTGACAGATTGTAAACTTGGAAGAACGAGGAACTTCGGGTTTTCATCCATACTATGTAGTTTTTTCTTTGAGAGGGTTCCAAGTCTGAGCCTAGAGTAGATATTACTCCACATGGACTATGCGATCCATCCATGTTACGGTGGACCGAGGTGATGAAGCAACTAGGAGGTGGTAGGGTGCCAACCCCCTACAAGGATGAGTTCTTTCACTGGTGGCACTACAATGTCATAGCCATTGAAGACTATCCCTATAGAGGGATTGAATACCAAGGAGACCACGACATTTCATTGCCACCAAGATCCACTTTTGGAGAGATCGATGAGAATTAGTTTTTATATATTTCATTTTTTTGTGTGTTTTGATTTCATAAATGCAAATTCAAATGAAAATATTTTTGTATGGAATCATGTATTAAAAATTATTTTCTTACACAGACGTAGGCCTGACAAGACCAGAAGGGTTCCAACAAAATCAACGTAGGTGCTGAGTAGATGAGATGGTAGGAAATGACACAAAGAAATTTCTCTAAAATGTGTAGGGAAACATGTATGGTCTGATGCACAAGATTCCTATGGTCCAAGTCAAGGATCTTCCATAGGTGATGCAGAGGAAGGTGGTTGGTGTACCCCGTGCATGGGTGAGACTCTTCCAACATATTGCAAACGCCATAGAGCGCTATCATTACATGCATCTGAAACCATAGGATTATATTCCATGGTTATGAGATGCATTGTTCGTATATGTATTTTGAGGGCATGAGCCCAATTTTGTACTATGACAACATATTTTTTGGACTTTAAAGGATGAAATATAAAAAAATAATTGGTCTGCGACTTTACTTGTATATGTTACAATGGTTGAATGTATGAATGTGTGTTTTATTTACTTAATTATGTGACAAATGAAAATATAAAATGCATTTAGCATATGCATAGGATATTTGATTAAAACTTCTAGGGATCTGATTATAAGTAATAAAATCAAAATATCATTCCAAAATTCATACTCGTAGGAATCCTCGGAGTAAAGTAGGATATCTCACACAAAAAATGTCGTTCAACTAACATAAAACTAACTGGGAATATAGGAGAACTTCCAAATATCAAACACCATGTGAAATGGTGTCACGTGATAGCTCTATAATGGCACTATACTCAGCCACATTATTCATTGATTGCTCTAGACAAACTCCACCCGAAGACACCATTTTTCCCTCGGGTGAATAGATAACCCAAGTGGTGAAATCCATGTTCCGTGTATGATGAGTGGCATTGTATGTGAATCCTAATTACACTGATGATCCCATGGACATATGCCAATCAAGGGAAAAAACAATAAGAAATCCAATGACACAAAAGGAAAAGAACTGTATACACTAAAATATACTAATATACAAAGGTCACGCCCAAGCTCGAAGGCTCAAGCATAATACCTTTTAAGGTAGAGCCCATTTTTGGGCTCGTCCAACACATTCTCCTCATAATATTCTAATTCTTAGGATCCTTTCTCTAGGACATGTCGCATGATATAAGGATCGTGCCACAAGGGGTTGAAATTTCTTTCCCCCATTGGTTCCTTATCTTGGCCATAAAGAAGGACCAAGTCACCCTTAACATATTACCAAATTATCGAATTAGACCTTAACATGTCATTTATTTTCTTCGATGGTTGTAGAGGCATCTCATCATTTCTCATCAAGAAGTTCTAGGTGTACGAGGCATTCTTCAAGATCAATCGTGTTAGGTAGGAGCTCAATTTCCAACTTAAGGGAAGGGATTTCACATTTAATAGGAAGAATAGACTCCACGTCATGGATTAACTGAAACAATGAGAAACTGGTGGAAGTATTTACCATGGTTCAGTATGCCCAAAGTGCATTTTAAATCATCACATGGCAATTAGATTTACTCTGACTGACATTTTTTTGAAAAATGGTTTTTAGGGATTTATTCACGACCTTTACTTGTCCATTTTCATGGGGATAATAAGGGGAAGAATGATTGTGTGTAAAACCCAGTTTTGATGCCATCTTTTTTATCATCTCATTCCATAAGTGATTTACATGATTAGTGACAATTTATTTTGGGATTCTAGATTGGGCTATAATATGATTGAATACAGAAAATGATTCAATCTTACCATCAAATTTAATGTTAGGCATGGCCTCATCCCATTCAGTAAGATAATCCACGACCATAATAATATGATGGTTCCACCCAGTCGAGGTAGGTTACAGTCCATGAAATCCACTCCCCACTTAGTGAAGGGACTGATGGTAATGACTGGGTGAAGAGGGGATGGGTGTGAGCACATTTTCTGAGCTAACATCTAGCAAGGGTGACACTTCTTGATCGCTTCAATGCAATCTTTAAAAATTGATAGCCAATCACCACCACACACCCCACTATGAAAGTCATTGAGAATTAACTCATCCTCCTTATGAGTCAAACAATGATGCAAAATATTATATACCCCTCGACGATACAAAGTGTCTTCGATAATAAGGTAGTTCTTAGCCTGATGATGTATACGTTGTCGGTCATCTTTCTACAGATGTTGGGGGAGCTTCAGGGTTTGGAGGTAGATTAAAATATCTCCATAACAAGGGTACAAATATGATATAAGGAAGATATGTTCATTCGCGAAAGAATTGTCATGAAAAATATCCT
Source organism: Picea engelmannii (assembly GCA_009831015.1). Taxonomy (NCBI): domain Eukaryota; kingdom Viridiplantae; phylum Streptophyta; class Pinopsida; order Pinales; family Pinaceae; genus Picea; species Picea engelmannii. The sequence goes on from ML776824.1 coordinate 931,454, forward strand.
CATCCAACCTAGGGAAGTCTGACATCAGTTCTGTAAAAACTAGTGATTTCTTGGATTTCACAGAGGAAAAATTGAGATAAAATTATCTCAAAATAAAAATCCACTTATTTTATTTCCCCCCTATGATACTCCTATTAAGGACGCATTGAAATGGATTTATATTCACAACTGCAATAGTCTTTTTGATTAAGAATGGTTGTCATTGATTTCAACCCTTGAAGAAAGTCTGGTAGCAAATTTCGATAGCACGAAGGTTTGGGTAATGGACCCAAGGTTGTTTCATGCATAATGGTATGATTTTTAATATATTTTAAGGTAATACTATTCTATATGGATAGTACATGTCATTCCATTTATGGTGGTATGTGGAACTTCACATAACTCCTCACGGTTTGAGAGTTATGGCCTTACGAAGTTGGAGGACCCTCATATGTTGGCTTGAAGCCCCCAAAGGTCAAAGAAGTCAAAGAGCTTGCAAAGAATAAATTATTATTTAAATGATAAATTCAAGTGACAAATTCAAGAAGGATTATTTAAATAATAAAGTGAAGTGACAAAATCAAAGAAGATTATTTAAATGATAAAGTGAGGTGACAAAGTCAAGGAGGAATATTTAAATGATAAAGTAATGGAGAACTTTCTAATTATGGAAAGTGGTTAAACCTAAAAATGAGGAAAATAGGTTAAGTGACCTATAAATGGGTTAAGTGACTAGGTTAAGTGACCTATAAATGGGTTAATTGACCTAGAAATAGGATAAGTGACCTATAAATGGGTTAAGTGACCTATAAATGGGTTAATTGACCTAGAAATAGGTTAAGTGACCTAGAAATGGGTTAAGTGACCTAGAAGATGGAGAGTATAAATAAGAGGCAAGGCTCTCTCATTTTACATAAAAATTGAGAATATTGAATATATATAGGTAATTGAGGTAATCAAATGATATCTACACCGAATTTCAGAGGGAAGGTGAAGAAAAGAGGGCTGTAATTCAAGGGAGGATAAATTCTTTTGATGATGTTTTCTAAGGTATGTTATTTATAGGTCATCTCACCATTTGCGTATTAACTTTTTTTCTAGAATGATTCAGACTATGATTTTGATAGGCCATTGAGGAAACATATCCAAGTATCGACGGTAAAAAATTCAGCGTGTGGGTCATTGTATTTTTTGATTTACACTCTGTGGAAAATAGGGTTTGTAGCTAGTCTTGAAACTAGACTAAAACAGGTGTTTCGGGTAAAAAAGTTATAAATTCTTCATAACAGACCCAAATTTAGTAAGACCAAATGTGTTTGTTAGAGTATAGTATTTAGTATGCCATGTATAATTTTCATATCGATTCAACACATATTCCATGTGGGGCACGCTATACAAGGTCGCTCTAGAATAATCCACAATTCAACAAGGTATGTCATTTTTGCTATAACTCCTTTTCTTAGAGGTTCCAAGTAGTGAAACATGGAGGAATTACATAAAAAACACTAAAGAACATTGTGTATTAGTTTCAGATCTTTATTCATTACAGGTACATAGTTATGATTATTTCAAGTTAGGGTTGTTGAGTAATGCAAAACTAGTCATGTTAGACTAAAGAAAAGTTTGATGAAAATGTTAGTCTCTTGTTGTTAAAGTTAAGGAAGGTTTGCAAGTATGTGATCATATACAAAATTTCTATTATAGAGTTACAAATCATATTTGGATGATGATATTGATGAGGGCTTTTGGTTGAGGTACATGTTGGGTACATGGTTGAGACAAGTAGTTGATGAATTGGCACATACATGAGGTGTATAGTTGATGATGTTCGTACATATTGTTGAGTCATAGTTGATGAGTAGTTGAAACATGATTTCTACATACTTGGTACATGGTTGGATGCACTTTTTTATGGTACAGGTTGGTGCATGGTTGATGCACTTGTTTATGGTACAGGTTGGTGCATGGTTGATGCACTTGTTTATGGTACAGGTTGAGGTACAGGTTGATGCATGGTTGATGCATGGTTCGAGTTATTGGTACAAGTTGTTTGGTGCAAGTTGATTGGTACAGGTTGTTATAGGTTATTGGTACAGGTTGAAAGTGATAGTGATTGATTTAGAGACAATGACAGGTTGTCTACATTTGGAATTTATATTTCAGGGCTGTTGGACGGGGCAAGGATAGGTGGTTGTAGCCACCTTTTGGTTGTAGACGAAGAACATAGGGGCTTGTAGACTCCTTCTAGTTGTAGCCAGAGAATAGGGAAGTTGGATCTTCCTTCAGGTTGTATCCTGAGAAATAAGGGGGTTGGAGACTCCTTCCAGTTGCAGCTAGAAAACAAAGGAAGTTGGTGCTTCCAATGAATGTAATTATCCAAGACATATAAGAAAAATCATTTTGTGGCTTTCTCTTGCTTTGGGTTTCCACGTAAAAAACTGGTGTACTGTGTATGTGTATGATTTTTCATTTGTTCATTGCTTATTTACTCTGCAAGTATTGGATGATAATGGTACATTGATATAACACTTGGATTATATGGTTAAAAAGGATTAAATTTCTCTATTAATCCAACAATTGGTATTAGAGTAGGTTCCTTCAGAAATCAGTTTAACCACTGAAAGGTAGATAATGGACATGAGTATGCATTTTGGATCATAAGGATGAAAACATATATACAAGCACAGGGATTTGAAATTTGACAATCAATTGTAGATGGATACACATCACCAACTGTGCCGCTAACAAATGGAAAAGCAGTGAAACTCGGTCAGAATAATTCCAAAGCCAAAAATGCACTTCTGAATGGTCTTAGTGAAACAATATTCACCAAAGTTTCACATTGTAAATATGCTAAAGATATTTGGGACAAACTTCAAAATATTTATGAAGGATATTCAAAAGTCAAAGCAACAAATCTTCAAACTTACAGAGGTCAGTTCGAACAACTTAAGATGAAGGAAGATGAGAATATTGCATCTTACTTTTTACAAGTTGATGAAACAGTCAATGCAATCATAGGATTGGGAGACGACATCAAAGAATCCATAGTTATTAAAAAATTACTAAGATCTCTTCCTATGAGATTTGACCCTAAGATATCAACACTAGAAGAAAGATCAGATCTAAACTCAATAAGCATGGATGAATTACATGGAATATTCATAGCATATCAAATGAGAACTGAACAGGAAAATCTAGATATAAAATAAGCATCCTTCAAAGCATCCAAAAATTCAAAGTAAAAGGGAAGGGAAAAAGAAGAACATAGAAGCAGTAGTGACGTCTCAGAAGATGATGAAGAAGTGGCCAAATTTGTCAAAATACTGAATAAGGGAACCAACGATAGGTATAGAGCTAAGATTCCTTTAATTTGTTTTAATTGTGATGGTATTGGTCATTTTTCTAACAAATGTCCTTATAATAAAAAGAGAAATGATGAAGGTTACTCAAAAGGCAAACAAACATATAAACGCAAAAGAACCACAAGAAAGTTTTCAAGAAAATCTTATGCACCAAAGAAGACATCTAATCATCAGATGAATATGAATTCAGTGACAGTGAGACTGAAAGAGTTCTATTCATGGAAGTAGAAGACTCTGATAAATAAGACTCCGAAGAAGAATATGAAGAATCCAAAGAATAATATGAAGAAGTCGAAGAAGAAATTGAAGAGGCAGAAGTTGTCTACCGAGAGGAGTTAATGTGTGCCATAGAAGTTATTAGAAGAGAAAAGAACAAAAACAAGAAACTACAAGTAGAATTAGACAAGAAAGAAGGCACTCAAGAACTAGAACAAATGATCACAAATTTGAAGGTTCAAATGGAAGAAGATAAAAGAATTGAAGAAGCACTCAAAGAACAACTCGAAGAAAAAGACAAAATCATTGGAAATTTGGAAGAAGAGATTGTCACATTAAGAAAGCATATTCAAAATAAAAATATGCAGAACAACTCAAAAGTTTTGGATAACATTATCAACAGTCACAAATATCATCATGACAAGTCCGGACTTGGATACAATCAGACAGAAAAAGGATCAAGCTCCAAAACAACAGAGAAAGAAACATATCCAAAAATCTATGTAGAAACAATCAAGGGGGATAGGAAGATATACAAGGAAGATTACAGGGACACTCTTCCACCGAGAAGATTCAGATTTCATAATCAACAATCAACAAATAGTCCTCAGGAAGAAGAAGAATTTATAAGAGTATCTCCTTTCAGAACATCTTCAACTCCTAGGTATCAAACTATCTTTTTTGGTTTATGTTATGCATGTAATAATTTTGGACATAAAGCTATGAATTGTAGAGATAACAATAGGAAAAAAAAAACTTTGAAAGTGATACACAAAGGGGTTATTCAAGAAGGCCTAGTGAAACAAAGAGAAGAAGTTACAACAGGTTTGAATCTTTGAGCACTGAAGTGGAATGTTATAAATGTAACAATTTTAAACACATGGCCAAAGATTGCAGAATGTCAGTCCCTCCTAGAGAATCACAAAAGAATAACAACAGTCACATATAGGAACATCAGAAAAGGACATGGATAAGAAAGCAAGATCAATATAGAAATGAAGAATGCACACTCTCTCTACAAGCTAAGAGGAATAAACGTGGTTGGTATGTTAACAGTGGTTGTCCAAAACACATGACAGGTGATAGAGACAAGTTTCTTACATTACGAAAGGAAAAAGATGGATTAGTATCCTTCGGAAATGATGATTCAGCTAAAATCATGGAAAAGGCATAGTCAGAATCAAGGATGATTTTAAGGATGGAAATTTATTTTAAAATGTAGAAACCTTGGTGAATCTTACTAATCCTTCATATGCCAACTATAAAATGTTTGGCGACATTTTTGTAAAAATATTCAAATTTCTAATAATTTTATATAGTTTGTATAAAATTTTGGTGATTCTTAAAGTAAACTAATTTTATACTTTAGAATTTGGGTGAATTATATTTAGAATAGAGAATATTTCTCTGGGAAAAACCATGGAAAATTAGGACATGAGCGAAATTTAGCCCCTAAAATCATCTCTGGTCAGAATTGGGAACAAGAATACCAAGGGAGAAAATGTTCTACTAGTAGAAGATATGAAACATAATATTATAAGTGTGTGTCAAATGTGTGACCAAGGTCATAAATTTACTTTTGATTCACAAAAATGCGAGATAAGAAAAGACGGTTTAAGAAAATTGATTGTTACCGCTGTGAGAACTTCAACACACATATATGTCTTAAGTGAAATTGGAAATGAAAAGTGTTGTCTAGGAAAGGAAGATGAAAGTTGGATATGGAATAGAAGAATGGGTCACATACATTTTGATAACCTTGTCAAAGTTAGCAGAAGAGAAGAAGTCAGAGAAATTCCTCATATCACGAAAACAACCAACACTTTATGCAAGCATTGTCAACATGGAAAGCAAACAAAGACCAGGTTCTAATCAAAGGAATATTCAACGACAAGACCACTGGAAATTGTGCATACTGATCTAGTTGGACCAACTACAACAAAGGGTTTAAAAGGTGAGAAATACTTTATGTTATTAGTTTATGATTATACAAGAATGATTGTGGTTTTCTTTCTCAAGAATAAGTCACAATCTTTTGAAAACTTCAAGATCTACAAGGAAATGGTTGAAAATGAAATGGATTCAAAAATAAAATTCTTGAGATATGATAATGGAGGAGAGTTTACTTCAAAGGAATTTATGGACTACTACAATAGTCATGGAATAAAAAGGCAATTCTCCATTGCTAGGACACCTCAAGAGAATGGAGTTGCTGAAAGAAAGAACAAGACGATACAGGATATGGCTTGAAAAATGCTAATGGATTCCAAAATGAAAGATATATTTTGGACACAAGCAGTGCATACAATAGTTCACATTTAAAAAAATGTAATGCTCAGAAACAACACTGACAAAACTCCCTATGAGCTATGGAAAGGAAGACCAACAAATGTGAAGCACTTCAAAGTTTTTGGAAGCAAATGCTACATCAAAAGAGAAGATGGAAAAATGGGAAATTTTGACTCTCGTGTGGACAAAGGAGTACTTTTTGGCTACTCATGTAAAAGGAAATCATACAAGTTTTACAATCTAATATTGGACAAAGTTGTATAAAGCATCAACATAACAATTGATGAAACAAGCAGACTAGAATCAAAGGTAGAAGAAAATGAATCAGTGGAACAACTTTTTGAAGAAGAAGTAGAAGATGAAAAGGAATTAGAATAGGAAGATTAAGAGAATCTGATAGAAGCAGAAGATAAAGTTCATCAAGTGCCTCCAAAGACACCTAGCAGAAAAGTACAAAAGAATCATCCTTTAGATCATATTATCGGAAACAAAGACGTCGGAGTTGAGACTAGAAGAAGAATCTGTTCACTAGAACAAACACACATAGAAATCACATCTACAATTCAACCAACCTATTTTGAAGAGGCCAACAAGGATGAATTTTGGAACAAGGCCATGGATGAATAATTGGATCAAATAGAGAAAAATGAAAGTTTGGAATTGGTTCCAAGACCAAAGGATAAGAATGTGATCGACACAAAGTGGGTATACAGGAATAAATTGAACAAAGATGGACAGGTTACAAGCAACAAAGATAGATTGGTATGTAAAGGATATGCATAGGTTGAAGGAGTCGACTTTGAAGAGACATTTTCCCCAGTTGCCAGAATGGAAGCAATATGATTCCTTTTATCTTATGCATTCTCCAAAAATATTAAAGTGTATCAGATGGACATAAAATCATCCTTTCTAAATGGGGAACTTGAAGAAGAAGTCCACATTGAACAACCAGAAGGATTTCAGTTGTCAGAGAATGCAAACTATGTGTGCAAATTAAATAAGGCCTTGTATGGTCTAAAACAGGCTCCTAGAGCATGGTACTCTAGACTGGATAAATATCTACAAAAGGTAGAAGGGTTCAAAAAAGGAAGTGCAGACAACAACCTCTACATCAAGGTAAGTCAAGGTAATATTTTATTAATTAAAGTTTATGTTGATGATATTATTTTTGGTAGTGATGATGACAGGTTAAGATAGAAATTTGAAAAGGATATGCAGAATGAATTTGAAATGTGATTACTTGGAGAACTATCCTTCTTTCTGGGACTTCAGATACATCAAAGCAACCAAGGAATTTTTATTTCTCAAACCAAGTATATCAGATAAATGCTAAAGAGTTTCGGAATGGAAGATTGCAAACCAGTTATCACTCCCATGGAAACCAGTTGCAAGTTAAGAAAAGATAATGATTCAAAGTCTACATATCAGAGGCAATATAGGTCAATGATTGGCAACCTACTATATGTGACAATATCCAGACCAGATGTAATGTAGGCAGTTGGACAGATGGCATGATTTCAAGCAACACCAAAGGAATCACATGTATTAGCAGTGAAGAGAATTTTCAGATATCTCAAAGGAAAAAAAGATTTTGGATTATGGTATCCAAAAGGAAAGGATCTATCTCTTATTGCCTACACAAATGCATATTGGGCAGGTTATATTGATGATCGACGAAGCACCAATGGAGAAACTGTTAATATTATGGTAGCTGTGGGAGGTATTTACCTCCACATGGGAACCTGGCGAGAATAGAAGACTCCGAGAAGAAAGAGAAACCCTAATGAGTTGGATAATAACCCTAGAAGCCTTGTCGGCTCAAGAAGATAACTTATATTAAATTATTAGCCTCCAAGAGAAGAAGTTGGCCAAAAATAATAATAATATACTGAACAGACACTTATCCAGAAGGAGAAGTTAGCCCCAGCAAAAATGGCAGAACCACTATAAATACTGGGTGCCAATTCTCATTTGACAGCATCTCGGAATTGCAGTTCCCAATTTTTGTGCACATTGTAGCTCGAGATTGGCATGCACGTGTGGAGGAGGATTGGAGGTGCAGCTGCAGAAGTAGCCAATTTCAGTTTTATCTTGGACTATCTATTGGCAAGGGTTGGGACTATTTGATCAACTTTTTGTGATGCGCTATCCTTGGGGAAAGGTGCACTACCATTTGTTTGGCTATCTAGCCTAGGGTTTTCTTCTGGAGGAATTCTTAGTCAAGGTTAAGGTGCTCGAAGGGAGGCTTCGACCTATAGTTGGGTGACGAGGGTATCGTCAATGGTAAAACGAGCACACCATATTCTATATTCTAACAGGTTATGGGCCCACACCCCTTCAGTCAGCCTAAAATGCTGGAAGGAAACATAACTGCTAGATATTGAGCTCGTTGAGGAACTACCGCTAGAGTTACTAGCAGAAGTAGCTTCCAAGACACTGCAGCTAGGGTTAATAGCAGAAGCAATTGTAGAAACCCTAAACCTCTTATTGAGGAACCTTAAGTGATGAGATTGAACTAATCTCTGGACAGATCAGTGTGCCCTAGCCCAAACCATCTCCTGGTACTCTCAAAAGGCCAAGACGTGAAGTTTGGATTTCTGGTCAAATCTAGGGTTTGACCAAGTCAAGAAAGCCATGATGAACTCTATGAAGTCTAAGAACAAGCTAGATGGAACCTATAACTTCAGATCATGGAAGACAAGGATTGATCTCATCCTTGCTAAGAATAAAGTGTTGAATATTGTGAAAGGAAAGATCGTGAAGACAGAGTTTAAATAAGGAGAAGAGAAGGAACCGCAGAACGTTACAACTATGGAGAAGTTCAAAGATGTTGACATCAATGCCATGAGTATCATAGTGGATTCCATAAAACACCACTTGATACTCTACATCTCCCATCTTGACTCATCTAAGAATATGTACGATGCCCTAACCAATCTCTTCTCAGTCAGAAACATTGGACAAGTTATGAGTCTAAAGAATGAGCTCTGTGACATGAAGATGAATGATGATGACAGCATAACATCATACTTTGTAAGGATCTCCCAGTTAAGAGATCAACTACAAGCTATTGAAGAGATCACTTTAGAAAAGGAATTGGTGAACATAGTACTCAATGGCCTTCCCAAGACATGGAATGCATTTGCCGCAAGCATGAACACAAGGAAGGATTACCTGACATTTGAAGAACTTTGGATTTGCTGTGCTCAAGAAGAATCAAGGATCAATGCAAAAGAGAAACCCCAAAAGAAGTACGATGATCAAGCCTTCACAACAAGATTCAAGAACTTCAGGGACAAAAGAAGGTTCGATTCAAGAAGGAATCCAAAACAAAGAGACATTTCAGAAATATAGTGCTTCAACTGTCAAAAGTACGGTCACTACAGGAATCAATGTCCCGAGCTAAAGAAAAGGAAGGAGAAACATGAAGCATCGATTTCCGAAGAAAAGGAACCTGCAAAGAAGACTAAGCAGGATGGAATAGACTTCTTCTACTAAAAGGTAACAACACTCTTCTTATTTCTTGTACATATCTTGTTTGCATCGTCTTTGTACATATCTTGTATATCTATCTCTTAGAAAGATAAAATGTTCCAAGAAGAACTATATCCATGGAAGAACAACAAAATAAAGATTACTATACAAGAAAAGATGAAATATATCTATTACAAGATAAGCCAAAATCATAATCAATCTTGAAGATACTTAGAAGAAGCAAAGACAGAAAGAAGTGAGCAATCGAGAAGAAATTGAAAAAAATACTTATGACATTTTGTAGAAGGCAACAAGACGGAAGCATGGACTCTATAAGGATGCAGATGGAAGTGTGGACTCTATTATACATTGCAGAAGACAATAAGGATGTAGATGGAAGCATGGACTCTGTCAGACGGAGGGACTCGATTATATGCACTCTTACATGAAGCAAGGATTAGGAGGGAGATAATACTATGATCCATTGAAGATGATAAAATATATATCCATGGTAGCAACCATGAAAAGACAATACGTGTTCAGCTCAACCACAGAAGAAGACCTCTTTGAAGAGAAGCCTTAAAGCATTCTTGTTCGTCCATCCAGATCCGTGATCCTATGATGAAAGGAAGAAGTGGAATCTCTAGGGCATGGAATCTATAAGAAACTCCATGGACCCCAAAGTAAAAGAAAATCATGAGGATTCCAAGAAAGAAAGAGGAACCAAAACAACCAGTCATTGTATCAAAGAATCACAAAATTACCAACCTGATATGAACTCACTAAAAGAAATCAAGAAAAAGAACTGAAATTCATGATGAAGAACAATGTATGAATTATGAATGAAAGCATTGCAAGATCTAGAACCAGAGGTTCTCCCAGATGGAGGGAGAAGACTATGATGATTACTTGTTCCAGTACACCAGACATATCATTGCATGAGTCATTATATCATCTGCAACATCCATGAGTTGGAATTCTACATCAGATAAATGCAAAGAATGTTCTCCAGAGAAATTGAATAAAGAGCGTATGAAGAGCAATATCAAGACTTTGAGGCATACCAGAAAGAGACTCTTGTATGCAGATAAGAATAAGACAACTTGGTGGAGAACCTCCAGTGCACAGTAGAAGCGTGGTGAAAATTTTCTATAACATCAAGATGACTACTCAGAAGATCAGATCTCATGATGACAGAAGAAGTGCCACATGGATATGTTCCAGTTCTCCAACCATGACATAATCTATTGTTCAGATCTACATGAATCCTTCACAAGTGTTCCAGAATAAATTACAAGCATTACAGTATCCATGATAAAGTCCAGAAAGGAGAAAATGATTTCTCCAATACATATCTCCACAGATGAGTAGATAAGTAGACATTTTGGTAAAAGATTCCATTCAAGATGAAAGAGTTTGCATACTCAAGCTAGAGCTTGTGGAAACAACTTCCTTCTTATTAGGGAAGAAATGACTCTCCAAGTTAGGAGAGAGCACTGTAAATATTATTTATATTTGTAATTGAAAAATAGTTCATCTTGGACAGATGCTTTCATGTTCGGAAAGTGGATTGAGATTTCTGATGGATAGTGACTTCCCATTGTAGTTAACATGGGAGGCAGACTGATTATTGATGTATCATAGACATCGAATTCCGATTGTAGTTAACATGGGGAGTGGTCTAGGACAATCATTCTTCTTGGCAGTCACTCTGAGTAGTGGTCAAGTAGAATGGTCCGCCTTGCCGGGCAATCATTCTTTTGAAGTTCACAATTGTGAGCAGTTTCGAAGAATGGTCCATTTTGGAGGTTGATGCAGGACAAACATTCCTTAGGGTTACACATTCTCTCCAAGGTGCACTTTAATAAGTGTAGGAGGAATGGCCTAGGGTGGGGAATGGTCCGAACAATTATTCCTTAGGGTTATACATTCTCTCCAGGGTGCACTTTGATAAGTGTATGAGGAATGGCCCAGGGTGGGGAATAGTCCAGGCTCAGCAATCAGGGACATTCATTCCTTAGGGTTTATACATTCTCTCCAGGGTGCACTTTGACTAGTGTAGGAGGAATGGCCCAGGGTGAGGAATGGTCCAAACATTTCTTAGGGTTTATACATTCTGTCCAGGGTGCACTTTGATTAGTGTAGGAAGAATGGCCTAGGGTGATAAATGGTCTAGGCTCAAAAATCAGAAACAATCCTTCTTCCTTGGTTGAGAAGAATAGGGAAGATAGCCCATTGTTGATGAGGGAAGATATTCTTTCAGATCTCACAAACGTGAGTGAAAGATTGGCCCAAATGATTCAGTTTATCCTTAACAATATTTTTCTGTGCAGGATGGCATCAGATGATGGTGAATATGTTTTCACTATTTTGAGGCAGATATTCTTTCAGAGCTCACAGATGTGAGTGAAATATTGACCCAGATAATTCAGTATATATCATAACATTGTTTCTATGAAGGTTGCTATCAGATGTTTGTTATGAAGACTGTATGACAGTAGATGAGGACTACTGTGGTGGATATGTTCCACTGTTCGCAACCATTACGTTGTTGATCAAGTACTTGTGTGTTACTTGGTGTGGTAGTGAACCACATAATTGTAGTTATATACTACTATGAATAGACACAAGTGTGTTCTATCCTTGTTCTAATTGCCTTAAAGACTGTCAGTAGTTTATTGGAGATAATGATCATTCAGATGAATGATGAACAGAGATTTTCCAGACGGAAAACAATTTAGAGCTCTTACTCCTCTTGTATCACTCTATGCTGAGAGTGACTTAACCAACATCATATCTAATTACTCAGATGAAGTATGGTTTTGAGAGATGATGCAGCCAATGATGATGGTGATGTTCATGATCTAGTCATGAAGTAGTCTAGATGAATATATTGATTCTACCGGGTAAATGGTATGTTTTGTGCTCAAGTCCATTACCTATAAATACCTCTCTAGCTAGGAGGGAGTGTTAATATTATGGTAGTTGTGGGAGGTATTTACCTCCATGTGTGAACCTGACAAGAATAGAAGACTCCGGGAAGCAAGATAAACCCTAATGAGTTAGCTAATAACCCTAGAAGCCTTGTCCGCTCAAGAAGATAATTTATATTAAGTTAGTAGCCTCCAAGAGAATAATTCGGCCAGAAATAATAATAATATATTGAACAGAAACTTATCCAGAAGGAGAAGTTGGCCCCAACAAAACTGGCAGAACCACTATAAATACAGGGCGCTAGTTCTCATTTGATAGCATCTCAGAATTGTAGTTCCCAGTTTTGGTGCGCACTGGAGCTCTAGTTTGGTGCACACGTGTGGAGGAGGACTGCAGGTGCAGCTGCAGCAGCAGCCAGTTTCAGTGTTAGCTTGGACTATCTATTGGCAAGGGTTGGGACTATCTGATCAGCTTTTTGTGATGCGCTATCCTTGGGGAAAGGTGCACTACCCTTTGTTTGGCTATCTAGCCTAGGGTTTGCTTCCGGAGGAATTATCAGTCAAGATTAAGGTGCTCGAAGGGAGGCTTCAGCTTATAGTTGGGTGATGAGGGTATCAACAATGGTAAAATGAGCACACCATATTCTATATTCTAACAGAAACATTCTACTTGGGTGAGTGTGCAGTATCATGGCTAAGCAAGAAACAATCATCAATATCTCTATCTATAGTCGAGGCAGAGTATATTGTAGTAGCAACATGTTGTACACAAGTTCTTTGGATGAAACAAACTTTGACAGATATACAGGTTGAGTATGATGAGCCCATTCCAATCTATTTTGATAATACAAGCACCATCAATATCTCAAAGAACCCGATGATGCACTCCAAGACGAAGCACATTCCAATCAAGTATCACTTTCTATGGGAACAGGGTGCAAAAAAGAACATCAGATTTGAGTATGTGGGCACAAAAGAACAAGTGGAAGACATCTTTACAAAATCACTTCCATGAGAATCCTTTGAGTATCTTCGCTAGAGACTCAGAGTTATTTCTACTCCAAAATGAATTCTTTTGAATTCTTATCTTATATGTCTTAGATGTACATGAGGAGGAACCATAAAGAGGAAAGTTTAGTCAGGGGGAGCAACCCCAGATGGAAAGATACCTTTGTCATTGATCACAAGGGGGAGAGGTTCATCAAATGAAGAGGACAGAGGCATGGTTCCATGGGGAGAAATGGTCACAAAGATGAATAGGACAAAGGCATGTTTCCAGGGGGTGCATGAGTGATATGACTTAAGTATTGCATGACATAATTTCAGTACTGCATCAAAGTGTTGCCATCAATTCCAAAGGGGGAGATTGTTGATTAGGATTGCTTGTCATTGATGTCAACCCTTGAAGAAAATATGGCAATGAATTATGGTAGCACAAAGGTTTGGGTAATGGAACCAAGGTTGTTTCATGTATAATGGTATGAGTTTTAAAATATTTTAAGGTAATACTATTCTATATAGATAGTACATGTCATGTCATTTATGGTGGTATGTGGAATGTCACATTACTCCTCATGGTTTGAGAGTTATGGCCTTACGAAGTTGGAGGACCCTCATATGTTGGCTTGAAGCCCCAAAAGGTCAAAGAAGTCAAAGATCTTGCAAAGAAGAAATTATTATTTAAATGATAAAGTAAAGTGACAAAGTCAAGAAGGATTATTTAAATAATAAAGTGAAGTGACAAAATCAGAGAAGATTATTTAAATAATAACATGAGGTGACAAAGTCAAGGAAGAATATTTAAATGATAAAGTAATGGAGAACTTTCTAATTATGGAAAGTGGTTAACCCTAAAAATGAGGAAAATATGTTAAGTGACCTATAAATGGGTTAAGTGACCTAGAAATAGGTTAAGTGGCCTAGAAATGGGTTAAGTGACCTAGAAGATGGAGAGTATAAATAAGAGGCAAGGCTCTCTCATTTTACATAACACTTGAGCATATTGAATATATATAGGTGACTGAGGTAACCAAAGGACATATAATCCGAATTTAATAGGGAAGGTGAAGAAAAGAGGGACGAAATTCAAGGGATGATAAATTCTTTTGATGATGCTTTCTAAGGTATGTTATTTACGGGTCATCTCAACATTTTCGCAATAACTTTTTTTCTAGAATGATTCTGACCATGATATTGATAGGAAATTGAGGAAACATATCCAAGTATCGGTGGTAAAAAATTCATCTTGTGGGTCATTGTATTTTTGGAGTTACACTCCATGGAAAATAGGGTTTGTGGCTAGTCCCGAAACTAGTCTAAAACTGGTGTTTTGGGTAAATACGTCCTAATTTTTTCATAATAGATCCAAATTTAGTAAGACAAAATGTGTTGGTTAGAGTAAATTATTTAGTATTATGTGTAGAATTTTCATATCAATTCAACAAATATTCCGTGTGGGGCACACTCTACAAGGTCGCTCTCTAGAATAAGCCAAAATTCAGCAAGGTATGTCATATTTTCTATAACTCCTTTTCTGAGAGGTTCCAAGTAGTGACACCTGGAGGAATTCTATAAAATACACCGAAGCACATTGTGTATCATTTTCAGATATTTATTTATTACAGGTACATATTTATTCTTATTTCAAGTTAGGGTTGTTGACTAATCCAAAACTAGTCATGTGAGACTAAAGAAAAGTTTGATGAAAATGTTAGTCTCTTGTTGTTAATGTTAAGGAAGGTTTGCAGGTATGTGATCATATACACCAAGTCTATTACAGAGTTACAAATAATATTTGGATGATGATATTGATGAGGGATTTTGGTTGAGGTACATGTTGGGTACATGGTTGAGACAAGTAGTTAATGAGTTGGCACATACATGAGGTGTATAGTTGATGATGTTGGTACATATTGATGAGTCATAGTTGATGAGTAGTTGACACATGATTGGTACATACTT
>ML776824.1:946720-963036 GCA_009831015.1 Picea engelmannii
GTCATAGTTGATGAGTAGTTGACACATGATTGGTACATACTTGGTACATGGTTGGATGCACTTGTTTATGGTACAGGTTGATTACAGGTTGTTTCGTACAAGTTGGTGCATGGTTGATGCACTTGTTTATGGTATAGGTTGATTACAGGTTGAGGTACATGTTTATGCATGGTTCATGTTATTGGTACAAGTTGTTTGGTGCAGGTTGATTGGTACATGTTGTTACGGGTTATTGGTATAGGTTGACAGTGGTAGTGGTTGATTCAGTGACAGTGACATGTTTTCTACATTTGGAATTTATATTTCAGGGCGGTTGGATGGGGCAAGGACAGGTGGTTGTAGCCACCTTCCGGCTGTAGCCGAAGAACATAGGGGGTTGTAGCCTCCTTCTGGTTGTAGCTAGAGAATAGGGGAGTTGTAGCTTCTTTCAAGTTGTAGCCTGAGAAAACAGGGGATTGGAGCCTCCTTCCAGTTGCAGCTAGAAAATAAAGGAAGTTGGTGCTTCTAATAAATGTAATTATTCAAGACATATAAGAAAAAGCATTTTGTGGTTTTCTCTCACTTTGGGTTTCCATGTAAAACACTGGTGTACTGTGTATCAGTATGATTGTTCATTTGTTCATTGATTATTTACTTTGAATTTATTGGATGATAATGCTACATTGATATAACACTTGGATTATATGGTTAAAAAGGATTAAATTTCTCTATTACTGATTCACCCCCCCTCTCATTAATCCAAGCACAGTAAGATATAAAGACGTAATATATGAACTACATGTACAATGACTAAGGCTAGCTTCTCTACATGAGAGTATTTAAGTTCTCGACCAACTAGATTCTGGATATGGTAGTAGATAATGTGATCATACTTAACAAGGACCATACCAACCATCCCCTCGGATGTGGTGATGTAAAGAAAAAAATCTCTATTGTATTATGGGGGATTCAACAGAGGCATCGATACTAAGGATTTCTTAAGATCATCAAATCATTCCTAGGCTGTCTCATCCCATATGAATAGAGTGTTCGTCTTCAAAAGATGTGTGAAACCCTTAGTTATTTTGTCATAGTTAGATACAAAATGATTCAGGAAGTTATCCTTACCCTATAAACCGTGAAGTTGTCGAATATTGCACAGGGGAGGCATAGGATCCACCATGATCCCATGCTCAGAAACTATGAATCCTAAATGGAAAACAGACCTGATGCAAAATATGCATTTATGAGGGTTCAACTAAATGCGATAATACTGACATCTTTTAAATACTAGTTGAAGGTGATTCGAGTGATCTACCATCTTGAGAGAGTGAGTAGTGAGATCATGTAGATAAGCTTAGACAATATGCTTAAGATTGTGAAACACAAAGATCATGGCACGCTGAAAGGTCACTCCAGCATTTTTAAGACCAAAAGGATTTTTTTGGTATGCAAAGGTACCCCAAGGATAAATAAATATTGTCTTGTGTTGATCCTCAGGTTTTATTTGAATTTAATTATAACCTAAAAATCCATCCATAAAGGAAAATACTTCGCATCTTGCACACTCGTCAATAATATGGTCAATAAAAGGAGTGGGGAAGTTATCTTTAGAACAAGATTTGTCCAGGTCCCTAAAATCCATACATACACAGACAATTTCTTTATTTTTATCTACAAGAATGGGGTTGGACACCCATTTGGTCAAGGGAACTTAGTAGATGAAGGAAACACTGATTAGCTTCTATACTTATGCCTTAATAGTGGGGACCTTCCTAGGATTTACATCTCTAAGACGTTTCCAAATAGGTTTAGCATTCAGATAAGTTTTAATTTCATGTTCGACAATGTTGGGGTCAATCCTTGGCATTTATTTGTACGACCAAGCAAATACATGGAATTATTTGAAGAGATCGATGTAGATATGAATTTCCTTAGGCGAACAATCCACACCGATATATACTTTTTTATTTTACCATGGGTTCGAGAGATGTCAATCGCGATGGTAGGAGAAATTTTAGCCATGTTTACTTCATCATGAATACCATGAGTATCTAATGGAACCATGGCGTTACCGACCATCTCACTCAGGTTGGACCTAAACTCATCATGTTCAATCCTCACAAGCTCTGGGAGAAACTAGGATCAATGATGCATATCATCCCAAGGCCTATCAGGACTAGACATGGCATCTAGGATGGATTCATCTGAGGTAAAGTATCATCAAGGAAATCATGTGAACAAGGTGATTTCATGGCCCATACAGGCTCTAAGATGGGATCCACCTCGTTCGATCATTAGGAGGAAGGATCTAGGTCAACAATAGCTTGTTGAATAGATTGATACACCACTTCTACTGTGGATAATAGAATTTCCTTCTCGATGTGAGAATGAACTTCGTATGACATAGTCGGGGAAGGTAGGGTCCAAGGTCATTGGCATATGAAGTATGGAAAATAATAGACCTCATCAACAATGAAGACTCACCTGAGACGAAATAATGTACGTAATTGTTTCCATGAAATCAAAAGTAGCCATCAAGGAGGAATACATCCAGACACCAACATTCTCAGTTGCCTAATGAGAATTATCAATAACAGGGACCGAAGGCCCCTACAATGTAGTAGGACTAGGATACGAAAAAGACAATTAGTCGATCATCACAATCTTTCCTTCGTGAGGAAAGAATAGAATGCAGAAAATTGATGACACAATGGTTGTCATAGCGGAAGACCAATTATGCCTTAGAAAAATATTGTAGTCGAGAGGTGCATCAACCACCTTGACCTCCATAGTATTTCCGCATAACTAGACCGGGAAAGTGGGAAGGATACCATGGGGTATAAAAGAATGTCCATCGAATGCAATTAACATGGTCATGGATTGAGACAGGGGCAGAGAGCCAATGGATTTCCAACAAGCCAAATACATCATGGATGTCGAAGCACCTTCATCAATTATAGTATGTTTGATGGTAACATTCATATACTCCATATGGATTTGAAATTCCACATGGTAAGGTAAGAGAGGCTTAATGATGTAGGAGCATCACCGACTCATCAAGCGAGCCAGCACATCAAGCGGAGATCAGCTGGACAAACCAACCCAAATTTTTGAAATGCTTTAGGATTGTTGAGCAAGTCTTTAATAAAACCATTTATGAAGGTGCATTTGTATATTGTATTGGACCTTGAGCCTTTAATCTCTCGTCCTTTGGTAGATAGTCGAAATTTAATAGATTTAATGCTGGTAGATAGGATTTTAATTCTAGATTTGATAGTTTAGAGTCCGAGAGGGAAAATGGATATAGACACCCTCATTGTACCATTGTAACATAAGAATAATAGAGGAAGCATTCAGGAGAAGAGAAGAGCAAGCAGAGAATAGTGTATGAAGAACACCCATGTACAGGCATTTGAATTAATAGAAGGAAGCTTTGGTTCAAACTCATGGTTTGTGTTGTCTTCTCTGTGTATTGATGTTATGCTCATGAATGTTTGATTTCCTGTCATGCATTTGTTTTTATATGTTGTGCATGTGATTTCATGGTTCAACCTGAGGTCTCAAGGGGAGATGGAATGAGTTTCAATTGTTTCTCTATCTGAGCCAGGAGATTCCTGCAAAGTGTGCAGATGAAATCATCCGCAAGGAGTGCGTTGATGGAGGCTCAGGTAGTTTAAATTTTGTTCTCGAAGTGAGAGTGGGTTGTTGAAGCTGTGCAAGGAGTGTGCAGGCTGAAGAGAAAGTCTCAGTCGTGAATCTGAGCAAGGAAAAATCAAGGACTGCTGCTGCAGGAGTTGCGCAGAGTCGAAGAAGTTTGAACACTCGAAGTGTTTATAGGATTGCCACAAGGAGTGCGTGCAAGTCCTTCTGAAAGAATCAGAGTGGAAAATCTCAGGAGGTATAGCACCTTCATGATATTGTTAAAGGAGAGCACAGGAGTTTTGTGCCGTGAAATGTTCAAGCAAGAGTTGCAAGTGCAGGTGTCAGAGGGAAAGTTCTGAGAAGGAATACTTAGCCATTCTCAAGAAGTCTTCAAGGAGTGAGAAACTGACGGCCAAGATTCGCAGAGGAAATTCACGAAATCATGTCAGCCATTAGATCTCAAGAAGTTACATGGGGTTTAAGCCCTAGCTAGAAGAGGAGGAGTCCCGGAGGAGTCATCCGGATATTAGATTCATCGGGGTTTTGCTGAGCAAGAGAATCGAGACCTTGTGGTTCTCGAAATCCTGAGAAAGGATCCTAGCCGTTGATCTCGGCAAGACACACATCAATATATTGGCGAGGCATCGGAATTTTGGAGGCATCGAGGTTTTACAGGTCAAGAGAACTGAGACCTTTTGATTCTCGAAACTCCGACGGAGAATCTCAACCGTTGATCTCAATAGGACACGCGTCAGACATCAGGAGAAGAGTCGAGGTTCAGTTCATCGGAGAATTAGGGTTTTCGAAGACATAGAACTCTCGCATGTTGGAATTGCGATCCGCGATATCCCGATGGAAGCTCTAAACCATCCATTGGCAAGGACGTGTGGCAAGAGATCTAGAAGAGTCGGAGTTTGGGGGCATCGGAGTTTTTGCAAGAAGAGAATTTGTGCAAAAGGAAATCGCGATCTGCGATTTCCTGACAGGATCAGAAACGTCCATCTGTAGGGACACGTGTCAGGAGATCCCGAGGAGTTGGGGATCGGGGAATTGAAAGTCCCATGCACATGACAACAAGAATCGCGATATCCCAATACCCGATTTCCCGATGGGGTTAAGGATCGTAGTGGAGGACAGGTGTCGGAAGGTCAACCCTTGCAGGGGGTCAACGCCAAGTGGCATCGGCATATCGGAACTCTAAGGTTCGTGAGTTGGAGCTGCAAGGAATTGCATCAAGAGTTGTGAGATCGCGAGAAGCGATATTAAGACAACCGTCGGTTAGCGTGTGCGGTGCAAGGGCTAGTGGAAGACAGGTGGCGAAATCTGGAGATCTCGCGAACTCATGAGTTTGCAGGGTGAAATCCCAAATATTGGGAGCTCCAAGTTGTGAGGACATGAGGTGGCGAGGTTGCAAAAGCGTGACAAGATCGTATCGGCATTTCCGCGCATCAGGACTCGGGAGTTGGAGAACCGAGTGCTGGAAGTCGCGAGTAGCAAAGTCACGATAGATCCAAAGTCTCGATATGGCGGGATAAGGTCAGCGTTGACTGACAGGTCATTAGGGATCGAGGATCTGTGAGTAGATTAGATCACAATAGCACAAGTGGTGATTTCCCGATGGGGAAATTCTCGACAAGAGCAAGGAACACGTGAGTGAACATTCATCGGGGTTCGGGGATTTGTAATACCCGATCCCGTGAGTTCAAGACTCGCGATCACGCGAGGTCCGATTTCCCTATAGGAAAAAGGGAGATCATAAGGGGAGTCCTGTGGGTGTCAAAAAGTCCTGATAAGGGATTTGAAGAGCATTTTAGTTCTTCGGGCCATTTAAGGAGAAGGTCTTGTGGGAGCAGACGTGCCCTGGGTGGCCCGTTTGTGTCAGAGTGGTATCAGAGCGAGAAAAATTTCTTTTCTTTTTGTAGCAGAGAAGAAGAGAAAAAATCACCATGTCGCCGAGGAGAGAAAGACAATCACCCGATCCAGAGGATAGTGGGAACCAGAGAGGAAGAGGGAGACAAGCACAGAATCCAGAAATGGAAAGGCAGATACGTTATCTCCGAGCGAGACTAGAAGATATGGAGGCAACGTAGAGACACACAGCCAGTGCTGATCTAAGTGACTCCGAAGGCGAAGTTGAAGTCGAACAACAAGGAGAAGTTGCAGCTGAAGATGCAGCAAATGAGCGATTAATTAAGGCTATCACTCGGATGAGTTCGAAAACAAAGATGGACATTCCATCTTATGAAGGGACTCTGGATGTAAAAGAGCTTCTAGATTGGATTAGAGCTCTTGACACCTACTTAGATTATGAGGATATCAAAGAGGATAAGAAGGTCAGACATGCTGTCACACGATTGAAGGGACACGCAGCATTATGGTGGGACGAGCTTCAGGCAGATAGACGTTCCAAAGGCAAGCAAAAGATTAAAATCTGGGATCGAATGATTGCGAAGATGAAGACAAAGTTCATCCCAAGGGATTATCAAATCACACTGTTCAGGAGAATGCAGAACCTGAAGCAGAAGCTGATGACAGTGAAGGAGTATACTGAGGAATTCTACAAGTTAAATATCAGAGCAAGTCATCGGGAGAGCGATGATGAAAAAGTTTCCATGTATATGAATGGTTTAAGATACGATATCCAGGATGAGATGAGTATGCCAACCATCAGAACGGTGGAGGATGCGTATCAAATGGCATTGAAAACTGAAGAGAAACTGAGCCGTAAGCCAGGACAGCGAGGCCGAGGTAGGAGCCAGCCAAAAGGTAAGTCAGTTTCCCAAGATAGGTTCCATAAATCTAAGGACGACTGGAAGAAGCCTTAAACTAGAATAGAAAGAGGTGGAAGTTCACAGCAAGGACAACATGCTGAACATCAAAGGCAACATACAGAATAGAGTGGAGGATACGCTGATAATAACACATTTCCTCGCACTAGAGGTAGAGGAAGAGGCAGAGGTGGAGTCATCACATGCTTCACGTGTTGAAAGAATGGACACAAGGTAGTTGACTTTCTAGATAGGAAGAAGGATGGAGGAGAAGCTCACATCGTCGAGGCACAGAGGCGAGATGCTGAAGCAGAAGACGTAGAAGACAGAAGGTCATTGATGATGCGTAAGGTTCTCTTCACACCCGAGAAGGAGGTGGAGGACACAACTCAAAGAAACAGACTTTTCAGAACTACATGCGAAACCAAAGACAGGGTGTCCAAGGTTATCGTGGATAGCGGTAGCACAGATAATCTCGTTTCAACCGAGATGGTGGAGAAACTAGAGCTGGAGACAACTGATCACCCGAGTCCATACAAGGTTTCATGGCTACAGAAGGGACATCAGGTAAGTGTCACCAAACAGTGCTTGGTTGACATCAAGATAGGAGGATATAATGATAAAATACTTTGTGATGTTATTCCTATGGATGTATGTCATTTATTGCTAGGAAGACCATGGTAATATGACGGGAACGTAATTCATGATGGGAAGATGAATATGTATACTTTGGAAAAGAATGGAAGAACAGATATGCTACTTCCAATTAAAGATAAAGAAGTAAATCCAGAACCGACAAATACTGTACTTCTCATGAGTGGGAAGGAACTTCTGGCGAAAGTAAAGAAGAAGGAAGATCCACAATTCTTTGTGGTCAGGAAACCAAAAATCATTTTGACCATCACAAGAGTGGATGATTTGCTGGAAGAAATTCAGGAACTGCTAGAAGAGTTCGATGACATAGTGGTAGACGAATTACCTCATTCGTTGCCATCGATGAGGAGTGTGAGTCATCATATAGACCTAATACCAGTAGCCAGTTTTCCAAACAAAGCTGCGTACAGGTTGACGCCGCAGGAAAATGAAGAAGTTAAAAGGCAGGTGCAGGAACTATTGGATAAAGGATTGATCAGGGAAAGTTTAAGTTCATGTGTCATTCAAACGGTATTGAGCCCAAAGAAAGATGGAGGTTGGAGAATGTGCACCGATTCCAGAGCCATTAACAAGATAACCATCAAGTACAGGTTTCCATTGCCATGGATGGATGACTTGATGGACTGTTTAAGTGGAGCCAAATTTTTTTCAAAGGTTGATTTGAAAAGTGGATACCATCAGATTCGCATGAGAGAAGGCGATGAATGGAAGACAACCTTCAAAACCAACGAAGGATTGTATGAATGGATAGTCATGCTGTTTGGCTTGACAAATGCACCAAGTACCTTCATGAGGTTGATGAATGAAGTGCTGAAGGAATTCATTAGTAAGTTTGTCATTGTTTATCTGGATGACATATTAATTTTCAGTAAGACAAAAGAAGAACATCTGAAGCATTTAGCTGCAGTAATGAAGAAGCTACAGTAGGAGAAGCTATTGATCAACATGAGGAAATCTACATTTATGAAGAAATAACTCATTTACTTGGGATTTGTCATATCGGCGAATGAATTTAAGATGGATCCAAGTAAAGTGGAGGTAATCAAAAATTGGCCATCTCCGAGAAATATTTTCGAGGTGAGAAGTTTTCATGGACTGGCTAGTTTCTACCGAAAATTCATCAGGAATTTCAGTGGAATTAGCACAGTGATGATGGAAACAGTCAGGAAAAGACATAAATCTTTTCATTGGACTGAAGAGGCAGAGAAGAGTTTCAACCTGTTGAAACGAAAGATCACGGAACAACCAGTTTTAGTGTTGCCAGATTTTACGAAAGTGTTCCAGGTGAGATGTGATGCAGGTGGCTTTGCCATAGGAGCGGTCTTGAGCCAGGAGGACAGACCAATTGCATATTTTAGTGAGAAGATGGATGAGGCAAAGGTGAAGTACTCAACATATGATAAAGAGTTTTATGCTATCATACAGGCGCTGAAGAAATGGAGGCATTATTTAATCCCGAAAGAATTTCTTTTGTATAGTGATAATCATGCATTACAGTTTGTGACTCAATAGGAGAAGTTGAATCAGAAACATGCTAAATGGGTAGAGTATATGCAAAATTTTACATTTGTAATTAAACACATTTCAGGTACTGCTAACAAAGTGGTTGATGCTTTGAGCAGGAAGTGTTTGTTGCTGCAGGAGTTCCGAGTCAAAACATTGGGTTTTGAAAATCTTAGGGACATGTATGCAGGTGATGTAGATTTTGAAGAGGCGTATGAAGCCGCTGAGAATCCATTTCTCAGAGACAGAAGCCCATGGATAGATTACATAATCCAAAATTGATTGTTGTTCAGAGGCAATCAATTGTGTATTCCGAATTGCTCCATGAGGTAGAATCTGCTAAAAGAGAAGCACAGTGGTGGATTGGTAGGGAATTTTGGCCACGACAAGACATTTGCAAAGATGAGCGAAGCATAATTTTTGCCAAGGATGCGGTCGGAAGTCAAAAAGTTTGTAGACAAGTGTAGAATTTTCCATCATTCTAAGGGCAAGAAGCAGAATGCCGGATTCTATCAACCATTACCCATACCCGAGAGGCCGTGGGATGAAATCAGCATGGATTTTGTATTGGGATTGACTAGGATGCAAAGAGGACATGATTCAATCTTTGTGGTGGTTGAAAGGTTTTCCAAAATGGCACATTTTATCCCATGTCAGAAGACCAGCGATGCAACTCACATCACAAATTTGTTTTTCAAGGAGGTCGTTAGACTTCACGGGTTACCCAGAAGTATAGTATCGAACAGGGATACGAAATTCATTGGACATTTCTGGAGGACACTCTGGAAGAAGATGGGGACTAACTTGATGTTTAGTTCTGCCTATCATCCACAGATGGATGGGAAAACAGAGGTGGTAAATAGAAGTCTGGGAAACTTATTAAGAAGCTTGGTGACAGAGCACCATAGCAGTTGGGACAATGTGTTGCCACAGGCAGAATTTGCATACAATGACTCAGTGAACAGAATCACATGCAAAATTCCATTTGAGATTGTATATGGCAGGCAGCCAAGAGGAGTTTTTGAACCGAGGGATTCAGAGCAGATAATGACTAAGAGCGAAAGCGTTGAAGAATTCACAGAGGCGATGAAAGAACTTCACAGCAGGCTGAAGGAGCGATTGCTGGAATCAAACCAGGAATATAAGCGCAGAGCCGATCAACATTGGAGACAAATTCAGTTCGAGGTTGGTGATCTAGTTCTGGCACATCTGAGGAAGGAAAGGTTCCCGAGAGGAACATAAAACAAGATGAAAATGAAGAAAATTGGGCCATGCAGAGTCCTGAAGAAATTAGGAGAAAATTCTTATGAAATTGAGTTGCTGGCTGAGATCAGATTATCTCTGACATTCAATGTCTCAGAATTATATCCATATAAGGCTGAGGAAGAAGGAACTGGAAGTGATGAACAGCCAGAGGTCCAGTGGTAGAAGCAAATGCCGATTGCAGAGAAGCCACAGATGGAGCATATACTTGATAAGAGAGTGAGCAAAAAGACCAGGCGGAAGCAATACTTCGAATATCTGGTCAAATGGAAGAACCATCCAATGGAAGATGCCAGCTGGAAAACTGAAGCAGTGATACAAAAGCATGGATAGACCGTGCAGGAGCTCATGGACAGGAGCCCATGAAAGTTTTCAAGCCGAGGAGTATGATGCAGGAGCATCACCGACTCATCAAGTGAGCCAGCACATCAAGCGGAGATCAGCTGCACAAACAACCGGAAATTTTTGAAATGCTTTGGGATTGTTGCGCAAGTCTTTAATGAAACCATTTATGAAGGCGCATTTGTATATTGTATTAGACCTTGAGCCTTTAAGCTCTCGTCCTTTTGTAGATAGTCGACATTTAATAGATTTAATGCTAGTAGATAGGATTTTAATTCTAGATTTGATAGTTTAGAGTCCAAGAGGGAAAACGGATATAGACACCCTCATTGTACCATTGTAACATAAGAATAATAGAGGAAGAATTCAAGAGAAGAGAAGAGCAAGCAGAGAATAGTGTATGAAGAACACCCATGTACAGGCATTTGAATTAATAGAAGGAAGCTTTGGTTCAAACTCATGGTTTGTGTTGTCTTCTCTGTGTATTGATGTTATGCTCATGAATGTTTTCTTTCCTATCATACATTTGTTTTTATATGCTGTGCATGTGATTTCATGGTTCAACCTGAAGTCTGAAGGGGAGATGGAATGAGTTTCAATTGTTTCTCTATCTGAGCCAAGAGATTCCTGCAAAGTGTGCAGATGAAATCATCCGCAAGGAGTGCGTTGATGGAGGCTCAGGTAGTTTAAATTTTGTTCTCGAAGTGAGAGTGGGTTTTTGAAGTTGTGCAAGGAGTGCGCAGGCTGAAGAGAAAGTCTCAGTTGTGAATCTGAGCAAGGAAAAATCAAGGACTGCTACTACAAGAGTTGCACAAAGTCGAAGAAGTTCGAACACTCGAAGTGTTTACAGGATTGCCGCAAGGAGTGCATGCAAGTCCTTCTGAAAGAATGAGAGTGGAAAAGCTCAGGAGGTATAGCACCTTCGTGATATTGTTAAAGGAGAGCACAGGAGTTTTGTGCCATGAACTATTCGAGCAAGAGTTGCAAGTGCAGGTGTCAGAGGGCAAGTTCTGATAAGGAATACTTAGCCATTCTCAAGAAGTCTTCAAGGAGGGAGAAACTGATGGCCCAGATTCGCAGAGGAAATTCGTGAAATCCCGTCAGCCGTTGGTTCTCGAGAAGTTACTCGGGGTTTAAGCCCTAGCTAGTAGAGGAAGTGTCTCGAAGGAGTCATCGGGATATTAGATTCATCGGGGTTTTGCTGAGCAAGAGAATCGAGACCTTGTGGTTCTCGCAATCCTGAGAAAGGATCCTAGCCGTTGTTCTCGGCAGGACACGTGTCAGTATATTGGTGAGGCATCAAAATTTTGGAGGCATCGGGGTTTTATAGGTTGAGAGAACTGAGGCCTTTTGAGTCTCGAAACTCTGATGGAGAATCTCAACCGTTGATCTCAACAGGACACGCGTCAGACATCAGGAGAAGAGTCGGGGTTTAGTTGATCAGAGAATTGGGTCTTTTGAAGAAATAGAACTCTCTCATGTTGGAATCACGATCCACGATATCCCGACAGAAGCTCCGAATCATCCATCGGCAAGGACACTTGGCAAGAGATCCAGAAGAGTCGGAGTTTGGGGGCATCAGAGTTTTCGCAGGCAGATAATTTGTGCAACAGGAAATCGTGATCCATGATTTCCCTATAGGATCAGAAACGTCCATCTGCAGGGACACGTGTCAGGAGATTCCAAGGAGTCAGGGATGGGGGAATTGAAAGTCCTGTGCACATGACAACAGGAATCATGATATCCCGATACGCGATTTCCTGACGGGGTTAAGGATCGTAGTGGAGGACAGGTGTCGGAAGGTCAACCCTCGTAGGTGGTCAACGCTAAGTGGCATCGGCATATCGAAACTCGGAGGTTCGTGAGTTGGAGCCGCAAGGAATTTCATCAAGAGTTGCGATATCACGAGAAGCGATATCCCGACAACCGTCGGTTAGCGTGTGGGGCGCAAGGGCTAGTGGAAGACAGGTGGAGAAATCTAGAGATCTTGCAAACTCGTGAGTTCGCAGGGTGAAAGCCCAAATATTGGGAGCTCCAAGTCGCGAGGACGCAAGGTGGAGAGGTTACGAAAGCACGACAAGATCATATTGGCGTTTCGGTGCATTAGGACTCGGGAGTTGGAGAACCGAGTGCTAGAAGTCACGAGTAGCGAAGTCGTGATAGAGTCAAAGTCCTGATAAGGCAGGATAAGGTCAGCGTTGACTGACAGGTCATCGGGGATCGGGGATCCGTGAGTAGAGTATATCACAACAGTGCAAGTGGATATTTCCCGATGGAGAAATTCCAGACAAGAGCAAGGAACATGTGAGTGAACATTCATTAGGGTTCAGGGATTTGTAAGACCCAATCCCATGAGTTCAAGACTCGCGATCACGGGAGGTCCGATTTCCTGATAGGACAAAGGGAGATCATAAGTGGAGTCCTGTGGGTGTCGAAAAGTCCCGATAAGGGATTTAAAGAGCATTTTAGTTCTTCAGGCCATTTAAGGAGAAGGTCCTGTGGGAGCAGACGTGCCCTGGGTGGCGCGTTTGCGTTAGAGTGGTATCAGAGTGAGAAAAATTTCTTTTCTTTATGTAGCAGAGAAGAAGAGAAAATTTCACCATGTCGTCGAGGAGAGAAAGACAATCACCTGATTTATAGGATAGGGGGAACCAGAGAGGAAGAGGGAGACAAACACATAATCCAAAAATGGAAAGGCAGATACGTGATCTCCGAGCAAGACTAGAAGATATGGAGGCAGCGTAGAGACGCACAGCCAGTGCTAGAGATTTAAGTGACTCCGAAGGCGAAGTTGAAGTCGAACAACAAGGAGAAGTTGCAGCCGATGATGCAGCCAATAAGAGATTAATTAAGGCTATCGCCCAGATGAGCTCAAAAACAAAGATGGACATTCTAGCGTATGAAGGGAGTCTGGATGCAGAAGAGCTTCGAGATTGGATTAGAGATCTTGACACCTACTTCTATTATGAGGATATCGAAGAGGATAAGAAGGTTAGACATGTTGTCACATGATTGAAGGGATACGCAACATTATGGTGGGATGAGATTCAGGCAGATAGACGTTCCAAAGGAAAGCAAACGATTAAACGCTGGGATTGAATGATTGCGAAGATGAAGGCAAATTTCATCCAAAGGGATTATCAAATCACACTGTTCAGGAGAATGCAGAACCTGAGGCAGAAGCTGATGACAGTGAAGGAGTATACTGAGGAATTCTACCAGTTAAATATCAGAGCAGGTCATCGAGAGAGTGATGATGAAAAAGTTTCCAGGTATATGAATGGTTTAAGATACGATATCCAGGACGAGATGAGTATGACAACCATCAGAACGGTGGAGGATGCGTATCAAATGGCATTGAAAGCTGAAGAGAAGCTGAGCCGTAAGCCAGGAAAGCGAGGCCGAGGTAGGAGCCAGCCAAAAGGTAAGTCAGTTTCCCAAGATAGGTTCCAGAAATCTAAGGATGACTGGAAGAAGCCTCGGACTAGAAGAGAAAGAGGTGGAAGTTCACAGCGAGGACAACATGCTGAACAATGAAGGAAGCATACAAAACAGAGTGGATGATACGCTGATAATAACACATTTCCTCGTACCAGACGTAGAGGAAGAGGCAGAGGTGGAGTCATCACATGCTTCACGTGTGGAAAGAATGGACACAAGCCAGTTGACTTTCTAGATAGGAAGAAGGATGGAGGAGAAGCTCACATCGCCAAGGCACAGAGGTGAGATGCTGAAGCACAAGACGCAGAAGACGGAAGGTCATTGATGATGCATAAGGTTCGATTAACACCCGAGAAGGAGGTGGAGGACACAGCTCAAAGAAACAAACTTTTCAGAACTGCACGCATAACCAAAGACAGGGTGTGCAAGGCTATCGTGGATAGCGATAGCACATATAATCTCGTTTCAACCGAGATGGTGGAGAAACTAGAGCTGGAGACAACTAATCACCCGAGTCCATACAAGGTTTCATGGCTACAGAAGGGACATCAGGTAAGTGTCACCAAACAGTGCTTGGTTGACATCAAGATAGGAGGATATAATGATAAAATACTCTGTGATGTTATTCCTATGGATGTATGTCATTTATTGCTAGGAAGACCATGGCAATATGAAAAGAACGTAATTCATGATGGGAAGATGAATACGTATACTTTGGAAAAGAATGGAAGAACACATATGCTACTTCCAATTAAAGATAAAGAAGTAAAACCAGAACCGAGAAATACTGTACTTCTCATGAGTGGGAAGGAACTTCTGGCGGAAGTAAAGAAGAAGGAAGATCCACAATTCTTTGTGGTCAGAAAACCAAAAATCGTTTTGACCAGCACAAGAGTGGATGATTTGCCGGAAGAAATTCAGGAACTGCTAGAAGAGTTTGCTGACATAGTGGTAGACGAATTACCTCATTCGTTGCCACCGATGAGGAGTGTGAGTCATCATATAGACCTCATACTAGGAGCCAGTTTGCCAAACAAAGCTGCGTACAGGTTGACGCTGCAGGAAAATGAAGAAGTTAAAAGGCAGGTGCAGGAACTGTTGGATAAAGGATTGACCAGGGAAAGTTTAAGTCCATGTGCCGTTCCAACGGTATTGAGCCCAAAGAAAGATGGAGGTTGGAGAATGTGCACCGAGTCTAGAGCCATTAACAAGATAACCATCAGGTACAGGTTTCCATTGCCACGGATGGATGACTTGATGGACTGTTTAAGTGGAGCCAAATTTTTTTCAAAGGTTGATTTGTGATCAGAATCTGGACCAGGGGGCAAAAATTTGCTCAATTTTCAAAGTGCTCGGATTGAGATGAAAATAGTGCCATTACGTCCGTCTCGTTTTCCCGATTCCGGCGGTATATTTATTTTCGCGAATGGAGTCCGTATGGGGGAGATATCGCGATTTTACCGTCGAGTCAAAAAGGTCAAATTTGGGTGTTGACTGTACCTGTCCGTACGGCCACGTGGAGGGCCGCACCTTTTGCTGACATGGCAGAGGGATGATGTGGCGCACATTGGTTGGTTGTTCGTTGTCACATTCTTATTGGTTGATTGTTGTCCAATAGAAAATTGACACGTGTCACTGTATCAATGGTCATTGGATTGGTTGTATTTGTGTAAAAGGTGTTGGGAGTCCGCGGGGTTTGACCCCGGGACCTCCCCCCATTGTAAAGCCTTAACACATTTCTGCTAGCCAAGATTCCCGCCAATGTTCCTTGTGTATGAAGTGGGCGGGCTTATATTTAAGTTTGATACGTGTATGCAATGGAAAAGGGGTCGGGCCGGCTGCTAAGCCCAACCCGTGGTCGCGTGGATTTTTTTTATGTGACCGTGTTACATGCCGTTTGCGCGCGGATTTTAAAACTTAACCCGTGGGTCCATTGCATATATAACCATAAGTTTTATTATATATATGACCGTTGTATTATATGTGGTGCGGGTTTATTTAAACCATAGTTTTTATAACCACATATTATTATATCGCGCGCGGGAGTGGTAACATATAATGTGCGGGGTTTTGGAACTATAACCCAAGTTTTATAACATTATATATGGGCGTGCGGTTTATATTTGTTTGACCCACGGTTTTGTATGACCGTTGCGCGCGGTTTTTTTAATATAGTTTGGACGGTTATGCGGGACAGTTGTGTCCGTTAGCCCTTTTGTCCATAGCCCGAGGTCGTATGACCCAGGTGACCGAATGCTAGGCGGTTGGGGGCTGGAGGCGCCCTAACCATCCTACGGTTTGCACCGTTGGCGCGTTTGTGCCCGGTGCCAGGTTATAACGCGCATTGGGAGCGTGTTCCAGGTTCATGTGCACCAGAGTGCGAATTGTAGAACCAGTTCCAGCAAAGCTTGAAGGAGGAAGATGGAGGAGGCTTAACTTCTTCATCGTTTGGCCGATTGAGGTGCCGTAAAAGCCCAGCCAGGGGTTGGGATGTGCTGGATCCATTGGTGCCATTTTCACAGCCATTTGAAGACTTCTTCAGCAAGTTTTTCACCATTGAAGTTCCAGGAGGCTTCAAGGAGTTTGAAGCCCTCTTTGATCGAGGACATGGTTTGGTGAGCCTATATCTGTTTTCTGTGATTTAAATATCATGTTTGGCTAATTGCTATGCTCTGAACACATTGGGACAGGTTTCAGAGGCTTTTGAGGACTTTTACAGGT
>ML776824.1:963617-1032614 GCA_009831015.1 Picea engelmannii
TTTAAAGGAAGAAGAATAAAACTTAACACATAAGTTTATATTGCATTTTTATACACATGAAGCAAGGTCCTGTAAAGTTTATTTTAATGAAGTAGGGGTGCTTGCATAGCATAACAAGTCAGCCTTCTATTTTCAGATCAATTTGAAAAGCGGATACAATTAGATTTGCATGAGAGAAGGCGATGAATGGAAGACAACCTTCAAAACCAACGAAGGATTGTACGAATGGCTAGTCATGTCGTTTGGCTTGACGAATGCACCGAGTACCTTCTTGAGGTTGATGAATGAAGTGCTGAAGGAATTCATTGGTAAGTTTGTCATTGTTTATCCGGATGACATATTAATTTTCAGTAAGACAAAAGAAGAACATCTGAAGCATTTACCTGTAGTAATGAAGAAGCTACAGCAGGAGAAGCTGTTGATCAACATGAGGAAATCTTCATTTATGAAGACATAACTCATTTACTTGGGATTTTTCATATCGGCGAATGAATTGAATATGGATCCAAGTAAAGTGGAGGTAATCACATAAATATTTTCATTGGACTAAAGAGGCAGAGAAGAGTTTCAACCTGTTGAAACGAAAGATCACGAAACAACTGGTTTTAGTGTTGCCGGATTTTACGAAAGTGTTCCAGGTGAAATGTGATGCAAGTGGATTTGCCATAGGAGCGGTCTTGAGCCAGGAGGACAGACCAATTGCATATTTCAGCGAGAAGTTGGATGAGGCAAAGGTGAAGTACTCAACGTATGATAAAGAGTTTTATGTTATCATACAGGTGCTGAAGAAATGGAGGCATTACTTAATCCCGAAAGAATTTGTTTTGTATAGTGATAATCATGCATTACAGTTTGTGACTCAACAGGAGAAGTTGAATCAGAAACATGCTAAATGGGTAGAGTATATGCAGAATTTTACATTTGTAATTAAACACATTTCAGGTACTGCTAACAAAGTGGCTGATGCTTTGAGCAGGAAGTGTTTGTTGCTGCAGGAGTTCCGAGTCAAAACATTGGGTTTTGAAAATCTTAGGGACATGTATGGAGGTGATGCAGATTTTGCAGAGGCGTATGAAGTCACTGAGAATCTAGTTCTCAGAGATAGAAGCCCATGGATAGATTACATGATCCAAAATGGACTGTTGTTCAAAGGCAATCAACTGTGTATTCCGAATTGCTCCATGAGGGAGAATCTACTAAAAGAGAACCACAGTGGTGGATTGGCAGGGCATTTTGGCCACGACAAGACATTTGCAAAGCTGAGCGAAGCATAGTTTTGGCCAGGGATGCGGTCGGAAGTCAGGAATTTTGTAGACAGGTATAGAATTTGCCAGCATTCCAAGGGCAAGAAGCAGAATGCGGGATTCTATCAACCATTACCCATACCCGAGAGGCCGTGGGATGAAATCAGCATGGATTTCATATTGGGATTGCCTAGGACGCAAAGAGGACATGATTCGATATTTGTGGTGGTTGACAGGTTTTCCAAAATGGCACATTTTATCCCATGTCAGAAGACCGGTGATGCGACTCACATCGCAAATTTGTTTTTCAAGGAGGTCGTTAGACTTCACGGGTTACCCAGAAGTATAGTATCGGACAGGGATACACAATTCATTGGACATTTATGTAGGACACTCTGGAAGAAGATGGGCACTAACTTGATGTTTAGTTCTACCTATCATCCACAAACGGATGGGAAAACAGAAGTGGTAAATAGAAGTCTGGGAGACTTATTAAGAAGCTTGGTGACAGAGCACCATAGCAGTTGGGACAATGTGTTACCACAGGCAGAATTTGCATACAACGACTCAATGAACAGAAGCACAGGCAAAAGTCCATTTGAGATTGTATATGGCAGGCAACCAAGAGGAGTTTCTGAACCGAGGGATTCAGAGCAGATAATGACTAAGAGCGCAAGCGCTAAAGAATTTGCAGAGGAGATGAAAGAACTTTACAGCAAGGTGAAGGAGTGATTGCTGGAATCAAACCAGGAATATAAGCGCAGAGCCGATCAACATCAAAGACAACTTCAGTTTGAGGTTGGTGATCTATTTCTGGCACATCTGAGGAAGGAAAGGTTCCCGAGAGGAACATACAACAAGCTGAAAATGAAGAAAATTGGGCCATGCAGAGTCCTGAAGAAATTAGGAGAAAATGCTTATGAAATTGAGTTGCCGGATGAGATCGAAATATCTCCGACATTCAATGTCTCAGACTTATATCCATATAAGACTGAGGAAGCAGTAGCTGGAAGTGATGAACAACCATAGGTCTAGCGGCAGAAGCAAATGCCGATTGCAGAGAAGCCACAAATGGAGCGTATACTTGATAAGAGAGTGAGCAAAAAGACCAGGCGGAAGCAATACTTTGAATATCTGGTCAATTGGAAGAACCATCCAGTGGAATATGCCAGCTGGGAAAGTGAAGCAGTGATACAAAAGCATGGACAAACCATGCAGCAGCTCATGGATAGGAGCCCATGAAAGTTTTCAAGCCGAGGAGTATGATGAAGGAGCATCACCAACTCATCCAGCGAGCCAGCACATCAAGCAGAGATTAGTTGGACAAACCAACCAAAATTTTTGAAATGCTTTGGGATTGTTGTGCAAGTATTTAATGAAACCATTTATGAAGGCGCATTTGTATATTGTATTGGACCTTGAGCCTTTAAGCTCTAGTCCTTTGGTAGATAGTCGACATTTAATAGATTTAATGCTAGTAGATAGGATTTTAATTCTAGATTTGATAGTTTAGAGTCCGAGAGGGAAAACAGATATAGACACCCTCATTGTACCATTGTAACATAAGAATAATAGAGTAATCATTTAGGAGAAGAGAAGAGCAAGAAGAGAATAGTGTATGAAGAACACCCATGTACAGGAATTTGAATTAATAGAAGGAAGCTTTGGTTCAAACTCATGGTTTCTGTTGTCTTCTCTGTGTATTGATGTTATGCTCATGAATGTTTGCTTTCCTGTCATGCATTTGTTTTTATATGTTGTGCATGTGATTTCATGGTTCAACCTGAAGTCTGAAGGGGAGATGGAATGAGTTTCAATTGTTTCTCTATCTGAGCCAGGAGATTCCTGCAAAGTGTGCAGACGAAATCATCCGCAAGGAGTGCGTTGATGGAGGCTCAGGTAGTTTAACTTTTGTTCTCAAAGTGAGAGTGGGTTGTTGAAGCTGTGCAAGGAGTGCGCAGGCTGAAGAGAAAGTCTCAGTCGTGAATCTGAGCAAGGAAAAATCAAGGACTGTTGCTGCAGGAGTTGTGCAGAGTCGAAGAATTTCGAACACTCGAAGTGTTTACAGGATTGCCACAAGGAGTGCGTGCAATTCCTTCCGAAAGAATCAGAGTGGAAAAGCTCAGGAGGTATAGCACCTTCGTGATATTGTTAAAGGAGAGCACATGAGTTTTGTGCCATGAACTGTTCGAGCAAGAGTTGCAAGTGCAGGTGTTAGAGGGAAAGTTCTGAGAAGGAATACTTAGCCATTCTCAAGAAGATGTCAAGGAGGGAGAAACTGACGGCTAGGATTCGCAGAGGAAATTCGTGAAATCCCGCCAGCCGTTAGATCTCGAGAAGTTACACGGGGTTTAAGCCCTAGCTAGTAGAGGAGGAGTCCCGGAGGAGTCATCGGGATATTAGATTCATTGCGGTTTTGGTGAGTAAGAGAATCGAGACCTTGTGGTTCTCAAAATCCTGAGAAAGAATCCTAGCCATTGATCTTGGTAGGACACGTGTCAGTATATTGGCGAGGCATCGGAATTTTGGAGGCATCGGGGTTTTACAGGTCGAGAGAACTGAGACCGTTTGAGTCTCAAAACTCCAACGGAGAATCTCAACCATTGATCTCAACAGGACACGTGTCAGACATCAGGAGAAGAGTCGGAGTTCAGTTCATCAAAGAATCAGGGTTTTCGAAGACATAGAACTCTCGCATGTTGGAATAGTGATCCGCGATATCCCGACGGAATCTCTGAACCGTGCATCGGCAAGGACGCATGGCAAGAGATCCGGAAGAGTCGGAGTTTGGGGGCATCAGAGTTTTCGCAGGCAGAGAATTTGTGCAACAGGAAATCGCGATCCGTGATTTCTCGACAGGATCAGAAACGTCCATCTGCAGGGACACGTGTCAGGAGATCTCGAGGAGTTGGGGATTGGGGAATTGAAAGTCGCGTGCACATGACAATGGGAATCGCGATATCCCGATACGCGATTTCCCGACGGGGTTAAGGATCGTAGTGCAGGACAGGTGTCGGAAGGTCAACCCTCACAGGGGGTCAACGCCAAGTGGCATCGGCATATCGAAACTCAGAGGTTCGTGAGTTGCAGCAGCAAGGAATTGCATCAAGAGTTGCGAGATCGCGAGAATCGATATCACGAAAACCACCGGTTAGCGTGTGGGGCGCAAGGGCTAGTGGAAGACAGGTGGCGAAATCTAAAGATCTCGTGAACTCATGAGTTCGCAGGGAGAAACCCCAAATATTGGGAGCTCCAAGTCGCGAGGAAGCGAGTTGGCGAGTTTTCGAAAGCGCGACAAGATCATATTGGCATTTCGGTGCATCAGGACTCGGGAGTTGGAGAACCGAGTGTTGAAAGTGGCTAGTAGAGAAGTCGCGATAGAGCCAAAGTCCCGATATGACGGGATAAGGTCATTGTTGACTGACAGGTCATCGAGGATCGGGGATCTGTGAGTAGAGTAGATCACAACAACGCAAGTGGCGATTTCTCTAGGGGGGAATTCCCGACAAGAGAAAGGAACACGTGAGTTAACATTCATCGGGGTTCGGTGATTTGTAAGACCCGATCCCGTGAGTTCAAGACTCGCAATCACGCGAGCTTCGATTTCCCGATAGGACAAAGGGAGATCATAAGGGGAGTCATGTGGGTGTCGGAAAGTCCCGATAAGGGATTTGAAGAGCATTTTAGTTCTTCGGTCCATTTAAAAAGAAGTTCCTATGGGAGCAGACGTGCCGTGGGTGGCACGTTTGCGTCAGAGTGGTATCAGAGAGAGAAATTTTTTTTTTCTTTCTGTAGCAGAGAAGAAGAGAAAATTTCACCATGTCACCGAGGAGAGAAAGACAATCACCCGATCCAGAGGATAGGGGGAACCAGAGAAGATGAGGGAGACAAGCATAGAATCCAGAAATGGAAAGGCAGATACGTGATCTCTGAGCAAGACTAGAAGATATGGAGGCAGCGCAGAGACGCACAGCCAGTGTTGAATATCTGAGTGACTCCGAAGGCGAATTTGAAGTCGAACAACAAAGAGAAGTTGCAGCCGAAGATGCAGCCAATGAGCGATTAATTAAGGCTATATCCTGGATGAGTTCGAAAACAAAGATGGACATTCCAGCTTATGAAGGGAGTCTGGATGCAGAAGAGCTTCTAGATTGGATTAGAGCTCTTGACACCTACTTCAATTATGCGGATATCGAAGAGGATAAGAAGGTTAGACATGCTGTCACACGATTGAAGGGACATGCAACATTATGGTGGGACGAGCTTCAGGCAGATAGATGTTTCAAAGGAAAGCAAAAGATTAAAAGCTGGGATCGAATGATTGCGAAGATGAAGGCAAAGTTCATCCCAAGGGATTATCAAATAACACTATTCAGGAGAATGCAGAAACTGAAGCAGAAGATGATGACAGTGAAGGAGTATACTGAGGAATTCCACAAGTTAAATATTAGAGCAAGTCATCGGGAAAGCGATGATGAAAAAGTTTCCAGGTATATGAATGGTTTAAGATACGATATCCAGGACGAGATGAGTATGAAAACCATCAGAATGGTGGAGGATGCGTATCAAATGGCGTTGAAAGATGAAGAGAAGTTGAGCCGTAAGCCAGGACAGCGAGGCCGAGGTAGGAGCCAGCCAAAAGGTAAGTTAGTTTCCCAAGATAGGTTCCAGAAATCTAAGGATGACTGGAAGAAGCCTCAGACTAGAACAGAAAGAGGTGGAAGTTCACAGTGAGGAAAACATGCTGAACAACAAAGGCATCATACAGAACAGAGCGGAGGATATGCTGATAATAACACATTTCCTCATACCAGAGGTAGAGGAAGAGGCAGAGGTGGAGTCATCACATGCTTCATGTGTGGAAAGAATGGACACAAGGCAGTTGACTGTCCAGATAGGAAGAAGGATGGAGGAGAAGCTCACATCGCCGGGGCACAGAGGCGAGATGCTGAAGTAGAAGATGCAGAAGATGGAAGGTAATTGATGATGCGTAACGTTCTCTTAACACCCGAGAACGAGGTGGAGGACACAGCTCAAAGAAATAGACTTTTCAGAACTGCATGCAAAACCAAAGACAGGGTGTGCAAGGTTATCGTGGATAGAGGTAGCACAAATAATCTCATTTCAATCAAGATGGTGGAGAAACTAGAGATTGAGACAACTGATCACCCGAGTCCATACAAGGTTTCATGGCTACAGAAGGGAC
This sequence comes from Picea engelmannii, assembly GCA_009831015.1. Lineage (NCBI taxonomy): Eukaryota > Viridiplantae > Streptophyta > Pinopsida > Pinales > Pinaceae > Picea > Picea engelmannii. Next base: position 970,068 of record ML776824.1, read on the forward strand.
ATCAGGTAAGTGTCACCAAACAGTGCTTGGTTGACATCAAGATAGGAGGACATAATGATAAAATACTCTGTGATGTTATTCCTATGGATGTATGTCATTTATTGCTAGGCAGACCATGGCAATATGACAGGAACGTAATTCATGATGGGAAGATGAATATGTATACTTTGGAAAAGAATGGAACAACACATATGCTACTTCCAATTAAATATAAAGAAGTAAAACCAGAACCAAGAAATATTGTACTTCTCATGAGTGGGAAGGAACTTCTGGTGGAAGTAAAGAAGAAGGAAGATCCACAATTCTTTTTGGTTAGGAAACCAAAAATCGTTTTGACCAGCACAAAAGTGGATGATTTTCCGGAAGAAATTTAGGAACTACTAGAAGAGTTCGCTGACATAGTGATAGACCAATTACCTCATTCATTGCCACCGATGAGGAGTGTGAGTCATCATATAGACCTCATACCAGGAGCCAGTTTTCCAAACAAAGTTGCGTACAGGTTGACGACGCAGGAAAATGAAGAAGTTAAAAGGCAGGTGCAGGAACTGTTGGATAAAGGATTGATCAGGGAAAGTTTAAGTCCATGTGTTGTTCAAACAGTATTGAGCCCAAAGAAAGATGGAGGTTGGAGAATGTGCACCGATTCCAGAGCCATTAACAAGATAACCATCAGGTACAGGTTTCCATTGCCATGGATGGATGACTTGATGGACTGTTTAAGTGGAGCCAAATTTTTTTCAAAGGTTTATTTGAAAAGCGGATACCATCAGATTCGCATGAGAGAAGGCGATGAATGGAAGACAACCTTCAAAACCAACGAAGGATTGTACGAATGGCTAGTCATGCCGTTTGGCTTGACGAATGCACCGAGTACCTTCATGAGGTTGATGAATGAAGTGCTGAAGGAATTCATTGGTAAGTTTGTCATTGTTTATCTGGATGACATATTAATTTTTAGTAAGACAAAAGAAGAACATTGGAAGCATTTAGCTGCAATAATGAAGAAGCTACAACAGGAGAAGTTGTTGATCAACATGAGGAAATCTTCATTTATGAACACAAAACTCATTTACTTCGGATTTGTCATATCAGCGAATGAATTGAAGATGGATCCAAGTAAAGTGGAGGTAATCAAAAATTGGCCATCACCGAGAAATATATTCGAGGTGAGAAGTTTTCATGGACTGGCTAGTTTCTACTGAAAATTCATTAGGAATTTCAGTGGAATTAGCGTAGTGATGATGGACACAGTCAGGAAAAGACATAAATCTTTTCATTGGACTGAAGAGGCAGAGAAGAGTTTCAACCTGTTGAAACAAAAGATCACGGAACAAGCAGTTTTAGTGTTGCCAGATTTTACGAAAGTGTTCCAGGTGAAATGTGATGCAAGTGGATTTGCCATAGGAGCGGTCTTGAGCCAGGAGGACAGACCAATTGCATATTTCAGCGAGAAGTTGGATGAGGCAAAGGTGAAGTAATCAACGTATGATAAAGAGTTTTATGCTATCATACAAGCGCTGAAGAAATGGAGGCATTACTTAATCCCGAAAGAATTTGTTTTGTATAGTGATAATCATGCATTACAGTTTGTGACTCAACAGGAGAAGTTGAATCAGAAACATGCTAAATGGGTAGAGTATATGCAGAATTTTACATTTGTAATTAAACACATTTGAGGTACTGCTAACAAAGTGGTTGATGCTTTGAGCAGGAAATGTTTGTTGCTGCAGGAGTTCCGAGTCAAAACATTAGGTTTTGAAAATATTAGGGACATGTATGCAGGTGATGCAGATTTTGAAGAGGCGTATGAAGCCGCTGAGAATCCAGTTCTCAGAGACAGAAGCCCATGGATAGATTACATGATCCAAAATGGGCTGTTGTTCAGAGGCAATCAACTGTGTATTCTGAATTGCTCCATGAGGGAGAATCTACTAAAAGAGAACCACAGTGGTGGATTGGCAGGGCATTTTGGCCATGACAAGACATTTGCAAAGCTAAGCGAAGCATACTTTTGGTCAGCGATGCAGTCGGAAGTCAAGAAGTTTGTAGACAGGTGCAGAATTTGCCATCATTCTAAGGGCAAGAAGGAGAATGCGAGATTCTATCAACCATTACCCATACCCGAGAGGCCGTGGGATGAAATCAGCATGGATTTCATATTGGGATTTCCTAGGATGCAAAGAGGACATGATTCGATCTTTGTGGTGGTTGACAGGTTTTTCAAAATGGCACATTTTATCCCATGTCAGAAGATCAGCGATGCGACTCACATCGCAAATTTGTTTTTCAAGGAGGTCGTTAGACTTCACGGGTTACCCAGAAGTATAGTATCAGACAAGGATACACAATTCATTGGACATTTTTGGAGGACACTCTGGAAGAAGATGGGGACTAACTTGATGTTTAATTCCACCTATCAGCCACAGACGGATGGGAAAACAGAGGTGGAAAATAGAAGTCTGGGAGACTTATTAAGAAGCTTGGTGACAGAGCACCATAGTAGTTGGGACAATGTGTTGCCACAGGCAGAATTTGCATACAACGACTCAGTGAACAGAAGCATAGGAAAAATTCCATTTGAGATTGTATACGACAGGCAGCCAAGAGGAGTTTCTGAACCGAGGGATTCAGAGCAGATAATGACTAAGAGCGCAAGTGCTGAAGAATTCGAAGAGGTGATGAAAGAACTTCACAGCAGGGTGAAGGAGCGATTGTTGGAATCAAACCAGGAATATAAGCGCAGAGCCGATCAACATCTGAGACAACTTCAGTTCGAGGTTGGTGATCTAGTTCTAGCACATCTAAGGAAGGAAAGGTTCCCGAGAGGAACATACAACAAGCTGAAAAAGAATAAAATTGGGCCATGCAGATTCCTGAAGAAATTAGGAGAAAGTGCTTATGAAATTGAGTTGCCGGATGAGATCGGAATATCTCCGACATTCAATGTCTCAGACTTATATCCATATAAGGCTAAGGAAGTAGGAGCTGGAAGTGATGAACAACCAGAGGTCTAGTGGAAGAATCAAATGCCGATTGTAGAGAAGCCACAGATGGAGCGTATACTTGATAAGAGAGTGAGAAAAAAGACCAGGCGGAAGCAATACTTCGAATATCTGGTCAAATGGAAGAACCATCCATTGGAAGATGCCAGCTGGGAAAGTGAAGTAGTGATACTAAAGCATGGATAGACTGTGTAGGAGCTCATGGACAGGAGCCCATGAAAGTTTTCAAGCTGAGGAGTATGATGCAGGAGCATCACCGACTCATCAAGCGAGCCAACACATCAAGCGGAGATCAGCTGGACAAACCAACTGAAATTTTTGAAATGCTTTGGGATTGTTGCGCAAGTCTTTAATGAAACCATTTATGAAGGCGCATTTGTATATTGTATTGGACCTTGAGCCTTTAATCTCTCGTCCTTTGGTATATAGTCGACATTTAATAGATTTAATGCTAGTAGATAGGATTTTAATTCTAGATTTTATAGTTTAGAGTCCGATAGGGAAAACGGATATAGACACCCTCATTGTACTATTGTAACATAAGAATAATAGAGGAAGCATTCAGGAGAAGAGAAGAGAAAGTAGAGAATAGTGTATGAAGAACACCCATGTACAGGCATTTGAATTAATAGAAGGAAGCTTTGGTTCAAACTCATGGTTTGTGTTGTCTTCTCTGTGTATTGATGTTATGCTCATGAATGTTTGTTTTCCTGTCATGCATTTGTTTTTATATGATGTGCATGTGATTTCATGGTTCAACCTGAAGTCTGAAGGGGAGATGGAATGAGTTTCAATTGTTTCTCTATCTGAGCCAGGAGATTCCTGCAAAGTGTGCAGAAGAAATCATCCGCAAGGAGTGCATTGATGGAGGCTCAAGTAGTTTAACTTTTGTTCTCGAAGTGAGAGTGGGTTGTTGAAGATGTGCAAGGAGTGCACAGCCTGAAGAGAAAGTCTCAGTCGTGAATCTGAGCAAGGAAAAATCAAGGACTGTTGTTGTAGGAGTTGCGCAGAGTCGAAGAAGTTCGAACACTTGAAGTGTTTATAGGATTTCCACAAGGAGTGCGTGCAAGTCCTTCTGAAAGAATCATAGTGGAAAAGCTCAGGAAGTATAGTACCTTCGTGATATTGTTAAAGGAGAGCACAGCATTTTTGTGCCATGAACTGTTCGAGGAAGAGTTGCAAGTGCAGGTGTCATAGGGCAAGTTCTGAGAAGGAATACTTAGCCATTCTCAAGAAGTCTTCAAGGAGGGAGAAACTGATGGCCAGGATTCGCAGAGGAAATTCACGAAATCCCATTAGCCGTTAGATCTCGAGAAGTTACGCAGGGTTTAAGCCCTAGCTAACAGAGGAGGAGTCCCGGAGGAGTCATCGGGATATTAGATTCATCGGGGTTTTGCTGAGCAAGAGAATCGAGACCTTGTGGTTCTCGAAATCCCAAGAAAGGATCCTAGCCATTGATCTCTGTAGGACACGCGTCAGTATATTGGCGAGGCATCAGAATTTTTGAGGCATCGGGGTTTTACAGGTCGAGAGAACTGAGACCTTTTGAGTCTTGAAACTTCGACGGAGAATCTCAACCGTTGATCTCAACAGGACACGCATCAGACATAAGGAGAAGAGTCGGGGTTCAGTTCATCGGAGAATTGGGGTTTTCGAAGACATAGAACTCTCTCATGTTGGAGTCATGATCTGCAATATCTCGACGAAAACTCTGAACCGTCCATCGGCAAGGACGAGTGGCAAGAGATCCGGAAGAGTCGGAGTTTGGGGGCGTCAGAGTTTTCGCAGGCAGAGAATTTGTGCAACAGGAAATCGTGATCCACGATTTCTCGACAGGATCAGAAACGTCCATCTATAGGGACACGTGTCAGGAGATCCCAGGGAGTCGGGGATCGGGGAATTGAAATTCCCGTGCACATGACAACGAGAATCACGATATCCCGATACGCGATTTCCCGACGGGGTTAAAGATCGTAGTGGAGGACAGGTGTTGGAAGGTCAACCCTCGCAGGGGGTCAACGCCAAGTGGCATCGGCATATCAGAACTCGGAGGTTCATGAGTTGGAGCCACAAGGAATTGCATCAAGAGTTGCGAGATCGCGAGAAGCGATATCACGACAACCGTCGATTAGCGTGTGGGGCGCAAGGGCTAGTGGAAGACAGGTGGCAGAATCTGGAGATCTCGTGAACTCGTGAGTTCACAAGGTGAAAGCCCAAATATTGGGAGCTCCAATTCACGAGGACGTGAGGTGGCGAGGTTGCGAAAGTGCGACAAGATCGTATCGGCGTTTCGGCGCATCTTGAATCGGGAGTTGGAGAACCGAGTGCTGGAAGTTACGATAGAGCCAAAGTCCCGATAAGGTGGGATAAGTTCAGTGTTGACTGATAGGTCATCGGGGATCGGGGATCCGTGAGTAGAGTAGATCACAACAACGCAAGTGGCGATTTCCCGATGAGGAAATTCCTGACAAGAGAAAGGAACACGTGAGTGAACGTTCATCGGGGTTTGGGGATTTGTAAGACCCGATCCCGTGAGTTCAAGACTCGCGATCACGCGAGGTCTGATTTCCTGATAGGACAAAGGGAGATCATAAGGGGAGTCCTGTGGGTGTCGGAAAGTCTCGATAAGGGATTTGAAGAGAATTTTAGTTCTTCGGGCCATTTAAGGAGAAGGTCTTGTGGGAGCAGACATGCCCTGGGTGGCGCGTTTGTGTCACTTAACATCTGTGATGTCAAGCTTGATAACCTTTGAGCCACACAGGTCTAAATCTCCTAACCTAGATACTTAGGCATTCTTCTATGAGGGACAGGTCTGGAGTACCTCCAAATTCGACATTGCATAAGGTGTTTGGCCCAAATCATCGACAATCAAGTAATTTTGGGTGGCTCTGGAATTAGGATTGTGGGCAGAGCACTTAACAACTTCTTTCAGAATACACGACAAAGGTTTCGAATTATCAATCTATAAAGGTGTTTCTAGAGGAGGAGGAGGCTCTGGATCTAAAACAATTTGTGAAGAACTGTATTCACGAGATCAAGTGGTTACATCAAATTGAGACTTAACCATATTGATGCATAGATGGACACCATCATGTGCCAAGGGGTTTTGAGTCCCACTCAATGAATTTCTAGTGTTGAAGATCCTTGAGGCCATATTTTGGTTATGTGGAAATGAATTAGTCAAAATGACAGGATGTTGTGTTATGAGTCTCGAAGCCTCCTTAATTTTGGGGCATAAGTGGGTAAGGTGATCACCTTCATAAAGTTTATAAGGAAACTTCACCTTCATCTTTTCTTTCTTTCCCCCACCATCATTATTATTAGATTTATCATTATTATTTTCATCCTTGGATTTATTATTATTATTATTCCCACCCTTATGATTATTAACTTGTCCTTTATTCTTTTTTCCTCTGGGTTGTTGGTCACTGTTTGGGTTTGTCGACGAATATACAAAATGCACATCCACTAACGGGGTGTTGGAGGATGAAGTCGTAACTTTTCCTACTATAGACTGGTTAAGAGATAAATATTTCAACTAGTTCATCACCAGGTTTGTAGTCTTAGCATTTTTTGAGCCTATGATGTCTTCGACATGAGACCTAGGCTTTTGTCTATGATTGTAGTTTGACAGTGACACATTAGGGATAATTTCATAAAGCATCCTAGATTGAGAATATATAAGGTCCAATTGTTGGGCTTTGAAGATGGATTATTCCTCAGACGTCATTCCAGATGTAGAAACGTCCTTCAAAATGTAAGGCAATCAAGACTTGAGGAACCATTCCAACATAAAATCTAGAGGAATGTAGGCTTTAATCAACCTCTTTCGACTAAACCACTCTTGGATATGATCATATATGTGGGTGTCTTTATCTTGACTAAAATATGATGAAATTTCCATGTTTGCATCACAACGAACCAACAATTGGAAGAGATTGAGAAAAACCAAGACCATATGATTGAAAGTTTTATAGGTTCCCCCAGGTAGCTCAATGTACCACTTCCTGGAAACCCCCATAAGGGTGCATTGAAATAGCCTCAAATGAATAGATTCGTCATTAAGGGAGTTACATGAGCACCATAGGTGAAAATTAGTCACATGATCACCCGAGTCCTCACGAGTCTTTCCTTCAAACTTTGGAATGTCAGAAGGAATCTTGGTGGGGATAGGGAACCATGACAGGTCATGATGCACTAGGTCATTCATCAATTTTAACAAGTATGAAATATTTAACATGGCCAAGAAAAGGATTCGAGGTTGTGGCGTTTGAGCCCATGCTCCCGGGAAAGATTGGTTTTCAAAGAACGCAGACCAAACAGGGTTCTAGTATATACCATGGCCCTATTCAGTAGGATAGTATCCTCCTCCCAACTAATTCATAAAATTTTGTAAGGGAATCATTACTGAGGAAGCCGTTTGCGAAGAGAAAGTGACATTATAAGGATTACTCATATGAGGATATATGTTTTCCCCAGATGAAGGAACTTCATGTAGGGGGTTGCCCATACTATAAAACTAACTCCATATGGATGAAACACCAGAGGATAAAGGGAGGTTCACCATAATAAAATATTTCGTAGGAATCTATGATGTGAAGAAGGAATGATGGATGGAATATAAGAAGTAGAAGGACTGCCCATTTGACCACTCGATCCTAGAAAAGTGAAGCTGGGATTGGGACCAGAAGAAAGAGGATTCCAACCTACTACCATAGGGTATGGTTGAGGTATATGACCCCCACCAAACGAAAAAGGACTATAAAGAGGCGTCATGCTCCCAAACACAAAACTAGGATTCACATGTGATGACAAAAATGAAGGATGAGAAGTGAAAATTCATGTATGGCATACCATAAGAAAAAAAATTAGTGGCCAAAGGTATTGTCTGAGTGTTATGATTTAGCATACTGTGTGGAAATAAAAAAGGATTCATTCCCATGGGTTGAGAAGAGACCATGGGTTAAGTAGCATTAGGTGAGGGAGCCTCTAAAATCCAAACAACTGACGATGAGGGTGTCGAGGGGACTCCACTAATCACAAAGGATATAGGAGTTGAAGGGCTCCCCGAGACATTCATATCTAACTCGGTACTCATGGTAGGATGATCATGAGCTTGGGAGGTGGAGATATATGTACCACGTTTATTAACTCTACGCCTTTTAGGATGCGGATTTGGTAAAGGATCAAGACATGGTGGTATATTCAAAAGACAAAGAGATCGGCGAGGAGGTTAGTCTTTCTCCACGATGACTTAGAATCCGATATACAACACAAAATTCTAAGGATGAATAATAATAAAAAAGAACACTCCTAAATAAAGATAAATGCCAATGCACACAAACAAGATATGATGGTTGAATGGATATTAGGTCAATCTACAATTTCAACAAACTGAAATCTTTCCTAATATCCCAAAACTAATGTAAAGTAGCCAAAAGTGAAAATGCTATATGTAATATCCAAAAAAGAAACATTTTGTTTTTTGATATAATGAAAATAAAATGCAAGGACTGAATAACAATCTCATAGGCAGATCCTACTGCAAGCAAAAGATACGAGCCAAGAAGGAAACCAAGAAGTGACTACCTAGACCTGGATGCAAGGACAAAAAATGAGAAAATGACAAGAAAGGATTTTTCCCAAAATATTCACCAATAAAGCGGCTTCCTATCACTCTGTAGACACTTAACAGTCAGGACAAGGACCCAAGAAGTCTTAGCAACCAACAAAAATCACCCCCAGAAAACACTAAACTCAACCAAAAATACTAAGAAGATAGTGTATGCGACTATTCCGGGAACATAAGCATATGTGCATACCCTAAAGAAAGATAACTCACTATGTACGTGATTGCCAAGGGAAAAACCGTGTATTTCAAAGAAGACACTGCTTGGGCAAGGGTTAGGCCAAGAAACTTAGATACAAGGAAAAATAGAGGTTTTCAAGCAACATATGACACAAAAGCTTAGGCAAATAGAGAGAAAATAAAGGATAAACAACACCCAATACCTGAAAAGGGAGATCTCCCTAGTGGAGTCACCAATTCTGTTACAAGGAAAATCTCTCTATGGATAGGGGGAAACCACAACAGACGGAATGACACCAAAAAATAAAATCTAATCTCAAGTATTTTATATAAATGAAAATGATAACAAGAGAAGGATAGAATCCTACCTTGTCCAAACATCCAAAGAAGACCATCATTGAGCACATGACGCAAAGCTTTATACCTGCAACTTTCCCTCAACAACCAAGATACACAATCATGTGGACATTATATAGAATCTTATCATATAAATTAGCATAATCCATTAACATACATAACAAATACACCCATGGAAAGAAAAACAATTATTTGTAATATGTAAATTGGACGAGAAAAGAGTATTTATATTAATGTAATCAATAGAAGTACATAGGTGACACACTTCTTCTACGACACATATCAAAACCGAGAAACTAAGTCCCTCCAGCTGGGTCTCCACCACTTCATTCCTCCACAAAGGAAAGCTCACAGGTAGTAGGAGTCAATGAGGTTCTCCATATCGAGATAGGAATAGCTTGGGGGCTAAACATAAGAAGTTCAGACTTTCAAGGACAAAGGGATGCAGACTCAATTCGAGGTGAAATTTCTCCATAGTGTCTTTTCTCTCAATGTGATGAATTGTCTCAAGTCTTGTATATGGCTCAATTTATAGCCTCCAAATGGAATTGAAGGGTCAAGTCAGAGTGTTTCTAGTATATGGAAGGCCAAGGATCATGGATCTCATGACATGGCATGTAAAACCTGACATACTTTTTAATTTTTGATCACCAAACCTGATGTACGTGGGATGTAATGGAGCAACCTATGTATACGTGAGTTGTATAACTATAGGTCGCATATATGGACAAAAATATGTATTTTTGGCTCTGGAGTGAGGAAAAAGGGGAAAATAAGTCTCTAGAGGGAAATGGAAGGCCATCAAAACAAGATGCATGGAGTGTGGAAAATTTTTCTATAGCAACACCAAGAGAATTTCACAACACTCATAGACTTGGTGAAAGAGTCTACTATGTTTTTCAAAGTGTCTACCTTCTCCAACAACACCTTCTTGATTTCCATCATGTCTCTCATGAAATGGTATTATACATCAATATTCTTTATCCTTGAATGACAAGACGGGTTCTGAGCTAGAAATATTGAACTTTGATTGTTGCAATTTATCTTCATAGCTCTCTGCTCAAACCCGATCCATGAACATAGTCGATGTATCCATATGACTTATTTTCTTACATGATTGATTTCCATGTATTCAAATTTTATTTTTGACATGGATACAACCACTTGTTTCTTACTCATCCAACTAATTTCTCCACTAAACATCTTGAACACATATCCATTATTCAACCTCTATTGATCCATATCTCCAGCCCAGTTGGGGTCAACAAATCCCTATACATTTACTTCCATGTCAATTTTTTAGGCTTCCCTTGGTAGTATATAATATAATCGTTTTTTCCAAACAAATACCTAAACACTCTCTTAACAACAGTCCAGTTCTCTTTCCAATGTGTCAACATGCACCTGCTCAATAGTCCCATCACATAAGTAATATCTGGTTGAGTGTAAACCATCACATACATCAGACTACCAATAGCGCTAGCATAGGGAACACATGTCGTGTCCTCTATCTCTTCTTATGTCTTTGGACATTGTTTAGCAGTTATTTTTTCTCCCACAAGAATTATAACCTTGACTGGTTTGCAATTATACATGTTGAAACACTTCAAGACTATTTCAATGTACTTCCTATGATTTAACCATAGATTTATAACTACTTAATCTCTCTTGATTTTGATTCCCAGAATGAAATTCATTGTGTTGATATCCTTCATTTAAAACTTGGAGGACTATTTCTTCTTCACCCCCTTTATAACATCCATGTTGTTTCCGCCCAAAATCATGTCGTCAACATGCAATGCTACATATATAAAATTTTCTCCTTATTCCTTGGAATACACACACTATGATCAACCTTTCTTCTCACAAATCCAAAACTAAGGATGTATGTGTCAATCTTTTGAAACAACATCCTTGGTGATTGATTTAGATCATAAATGGATCTCTTCAATTTACACACCAGCTCTTTCTTTCCCTTTACTGAAAATCCTTTAGGTTGTTGCATGTATATTTCTTCTTTGATTTCCCCATGTAGGAACATTGTCTTCACATCCATTTTCTCTATTTCAAGATCAAATTTTGCAGTTAGATACATTATTACTCTAATGGAAGCTAATTTTTCAATAGGGGAAAAATCTCACTAAATTTGACTCCAACTTGGGAATACCCTTTCGCTACCAATCAATCTTTCAATTTTTTGACTTGACCTATTCTGTTCAACTTCTTCTTGAACACCTGCTTGCTACCGATGGGTTTTCTTCCATCATATAATTCGACCAAATCCCATGTCTCATTTTTGTACAAGGATTCCATTTCTTCTACCATGGTTTCCTTCCATATTTTACTCTCTATCGATTCAAATGCCTCCCTAACCAACTTGGGCTCATAGTCAGTGACAGATAATACAAATGTAGAATGAAAATCAGGTGGACTATACCTTTTAGCTAGTTTTCTTACTCATTCATACCTCCTTATAACAGGAGACGACCAGTCCACCTCTTCATTTGATTCAGTCAAATCGTTCAAATTTAATTCATCGTTCTTTATCTCAACCACCAGTTTCTATGGTATTTTCTCTCTTTGAGCTCCTTCAATGTTATTCTCTACAATAAATATAAAAATATAAATTCATAAATATAACTCAAATGATCCACATAAAATACTCAACATAAGAAATAGATAAAACCCTTGAGGTAGGGTAAACACCATATATTATTCCTTATGGAAGGAATGCACTCCTAAAGAAATACTTTATTGTTACAATAAAAATATACTTCATTATCCTCATTACATTGTTCATCCCTTTCTTATATAATACCACCTAACAACATTCTAGAGAAGGAACCTTATAGAAATCCTTCTCACATTTATTATGTTCACACTAATATATCTAACTACCATAGTAGGCCTTATTTAATAATATAGTGGTCCTAGTCCTCCTTACATTGAATGACCTCCACTATTATCACTATGGTCCCTTTACTAGCCTAGCTACCCTATGTTCCATTCCCCTTCGCATGTTTTGCTGGGAAGAAACCATACAATATGACAGACTAAGCAATGTAGCCAAATTGTACCAAGTACATGAATCCATCCATTCTAATGGAAGATGAGAATGATGTTGAACTGCTATTGTGACACCCTAATATTAATCCTTATCATGCCTTTGGTGCCATAGTATTTCTTCCCTATCCCAATATCGTCCTGCAGTGATAGTATTTCTCCCTGCACCTCTTGACTAGTTTCCTTTCTAGTGCCATGCTAGTCCATAATCATTATGTTTATGCTCATGCCCCTGCCTGGAGGAATTTTATTTCTCTATGTGGTGTGGATGGTGATATACATCAAACTTATCTCTCAGTTATGATTTCTTGGACTTTTCAACTTGTGGTTCCTTAGCTTCTTTTTTGTTTTTATGCCCTTAATGATGATTTTTTGCAATGTTTCTATAGCCTCTTCTTCTGATACAAGTTTGTATTCTACAAGAACTTCCTTTCTTTCCCCCATGGGCCCTTATTTTTAACTAAGAGAGACATCCTACAATGTAATTTTCTTTTTCTTGTACCAAAGTTTCACAAACTTCTTTTCCACATTAATACTCATTGTACCAATTGTGGCCATCCAAGGATTTCCAGGAATAACATCCACATCATTCATATCTATGGCACAAAAATCAAAATTAAATACATATTTATCCATGGTGATGTTCAAATATTTACAAACTAGAATATTGTTACCCTCAACTTGTGTGCTTTGAATATTCTTTGCAGGTACTTGCAACCTTTTATCCAAATTCACATTGATAAAATTATGCATGCAACTAGGGTTAATAGAAACAATAATATTCTCTTGTTGAATGCATCCATGAACCTATAATATATAGTCACCACATGAAAATAAACCCTTTGTTTTTTCTTTATATTTACTCTTGGCATGAGACCATTCGCCTAAAAACATTTTTTCAAATGTTTCCTCAAAAAGTGACATCCACTCAAAATAGTCAAATGATCGCCACCATACATGAGCATCTTCTTGGAGCTCACAATGTATATAAAATTTCCACTTCTCTTTCCATACTAAATTGGTGGAATTTATATAGTATTAAATACAAGGACCATAATATTTTCCATTAAAATACATCTTGCTTGGAATAAATCTTCAACCAAAAACTAGGGTTTTATAAAAATAATTGCTTTGCAAATTGTGCGGTTTTTTCCAGAAGAGTCCTGAAAAAATTCTTGATTTTGAAATGTTGATAAATTTACTTTCTATACTTCTTTTCAGCTGATTTTGTTTTTGAAATTAGGTATTTTTCCAAGAGAAATTAAAATATCCAATTTGTCTCTGCAAATTCTGCTAAAAAAAATTATAATTGAGTTTGAAGTGTGTCGCCCCCTTTTTCCCTAGAAAAAATATGCAAAAAGAACCCAAAAATTTCTTCTTGTTTGACCGAAGAAAGAAATTTGATACCACTTGTTATGTTCTACAATAAATCTAAAAAATAAATTCATAAATATAACTCAAATCATCCACATAAAATTCTCAACACAAGAAATAGATAAAACCCTTGAGGTAGGGTAACACCATATATTATTCTTTATGGGAGGAATTCACTCCTCGAGAAATACTTGCTTGTTACAATAAAAATATACTTCGGTCTCCTCATTACATTTCTCATCCCTTCCTTATATAATTCCACCTAAGAATATTCTGAGAAGGAACCTTCTAGAAGCTAAACCTTCTAGTAAGTCCTCTTACATTTATTGCATTCACACTAGGCATTATTTATTAAAAGTGGTCTTTATACATAACAATACTTATCTATTAACTCGGATGGGGTGCCACTTGGAATGAGAAGGGGGATAGATGGCATGGACTGGCAGGGGGAGTTAACTTCCCAGGCTGCTACCCCCAATGTATTAACTTCCCATGGCATACACGATGCAGAGAGTTAATTCAGTGTGCCTGGCGGAGCTCTCAGATGAGTGATCTAGTCAATCTACTAGTACTAGTCACTTGCAATAGTCCCATCGACCTTCAATGGTGATGGGAGAGACATATCCAAATCCTCACAGAGTTAAAGGAATCCCTAGCATGTATTTCTTCTAGTTTTTCACCTGGCATGCTCACTACACAGAGCTCCTCAGCCCTTACAAACTTCTTGGCCTCATAGCTTACCCCTTGTGCATCCTCCTAGCCTCATTTTCCCACCACTATCCCCACACTTCCCCCTCTCACCCCCCCACCCCTTTGTTCCTCCCACAATGCCTAGAGAGTGGGGGAAGCCTAGGCGAGCCACCAGAAAAATGAATGCCCTCACTCGGGCCACCAGACTAACCGCCTCTCAACGAGCTCTAATTTCTTATTTCAATCATTTCCATAGCCACACTAGGATCACTCAGACAACCCTGTGCACTCCGAAAATGGAGACCCTTTCCTCATTGTTTTAGACTCAGAAAACCTTGTGCACTCCAAAAATGGAGACCTCGTCCTCCTTGGCGCACTCTTCACCTTCACCTCTACATTATCAAGTGAGTGCAGTGAAGGAAGAAGCGCCTCCCCTGCCTTTGCACCCTAGCCTCACCACTGTCAAAGAGGATATACCACCTCCAATTTTGCATCCAGGCCCGAGCTTGAACAAGGTGAAAAATCCACCCTTAGAGGTGCAACTCCCCACTGCCACCATCCTTCTCACCCCCCCATTTCTCAGGCTGGGTGAGCCTTACTACGGGGATGGGAGTTGTATCGTGGAAGAGAAAATCCCTCCAATATGGAAATTGATAGGCGTAAGGAAGGATCCAATTGCAACAGAATACAAAGGCAAGTAAAAGGGAGAAGAGAGTTCACACTCTGCCTGTCATCTAGCAAAGGAGCATCTTGAGCTCCTCTTTGACATCCATCAGTGACAAGATGAACAAGTGCATGGCCAAGGGATCATCAATCAACGCCTGGACTTTCTGCTTGAGGCATTCACAGATGCTCCAACGCAAGCTCGTTGTCCAACTTGCAAGCAAAGATTCACCCTGGCATACACCTCTCATGGATATCCAGGTTCTCCAATGGCATGATGCGGCTCACCCCAGGTCCTAGTTTTTTGTTAATTACAGTTATAGAGCAGATAGGGATAAGATAATTTTCACTCTCTTTTTTGGTTGTGCAATTCTCTCAGTAATGGTGGCTCTGAATGAGTCCAACCCTAGGATAGATAGAGGGAACATGGTTCCTATAGACACTAGCAATTATCTGCTAATTTTTTGTAAAATATTTTTCAGACATGATAGACATATTATAGCTTGAAGCCACCTGTTCTAGTTTCCCTCCTCTTGTGGAACAGGTGGTTTCCAAGCATCGTAAAGCTGTAAACTTGTGATTTAATATAAGTTCCTTCTTTTATTTACAAAAAAAAACCAATACTTATCTATTATTATTCCCCTTGGGTACCTCCCTAGGTAACCCATATTATTCCCCCTGGCTACACTACATTCAATCCTAGAAGTTCCTTTGAATTCAAGATCACATCTCGACTATACACCATCTTTCTTAACACTGGATCCCATAGCTTATATCCTTTCATTCCATCCTTGTAGTCGATTAAATTACACTTGACTACTTTATTGTCCACCTCGTTTCTCCTTTCTTTGGAAAAATTCACAAACGCATCACAACCAAAAACTTTGATATTCTTACCAAACCATACCTCATGTGGAGTTGAGTCGACTAGTACTGATGAAGGAGACCTATTTACCAAATATTTTGCAGTGCCAGTAGTCTCTAACCAGAACACGTGTGCTATCCCAACACCATTGATCATGCTTCTTTCCTTTTCCATCAACATCCTATTCATTATTTCACAAACTCCATTTTTTTGGGGGTATATGGTGTGGTATTTTGGTGTTCTATGCCACAATTATTGTAGAACTTCTCAAAATCGTTTCCACAGAATTCACCTCCATTGTCAATTCTCATCACCTTGATTTTCTTATCTATAAGTTTTTCCAAAATATATTTATACTCTTTGATTCCTTGAAAACCTATTATTTCGTCCTCATGGAGTATATCCATGTCTTCTTGAAAAAAAATATATGAAGGAAACATAATACAGGAATCCACCAAGTGAAGGGATTGGTATAGTCTTAATCACGTCACTATGTATTAATTACATAATCAATTTTTTCCTTGTATCTCTAGATGGGAATCTAATCCAATTTTTTTTTCCATATATGCAATGTTCACAAAAATCAACTTCCAAATTACAATCTAGAAACCTTTGACCATACCTTTGTTGTGCATAGCTCTAAGTCCTTTTCTGCCAATGTGTCCCATTCTTTGGTGCAATAGCATGTCCAAGTCGACTTTACAATGAACAATCAAGTCAGTTTGTATCGACTTAGCCCAAATTGATTCAAGTCATTTGGACTTCAGGAACAACAATGTTGTTGCATCCAATCAAGTCAACATTCCTTAACAAGTTATATAGGGTTTCAATCCAGAATCGTTTCATTAATACTATCACACCCATTATCATTTTGTACATATCCTTTTGAAATAGAGTGTGCACACATGTATCACTCATTTTTTCAACAAATATCAGGTTTCTTTCTGAACCTAAGAAATGTAGCACATCTGGAAGGGTTCTACTCCTCCCATCCAACAGTATCAATAAAAATCTTCCCTATCCAACAATTTTTGTTGTTGATTCATCCCCAAAGAACCCATACCCCCCTTCATATCTCTCATATATGAAAAACCATTCTTTATGAGGTGTTATATGAAAGTATGCAGCTGAGTCAATCAACCAAACATCATAATCCAACTGTGTACTAGTCGACGCTAGATACACATTATATATTTGATATGGAGTACTCTTTCTCTCAATCGAGTGCTTCTCATCGGATCATGAACTGATCTTTGTCACTTTTTACTTGCAGTATCTTTTGTAATGCCTAGCCTTACTGAATTTCCAACATCTTCTAATCAACTGAACAAGGTATTTATATCTACTCTTCAACTTAGAATTTCTACCAGAGAAGTTTCCTTTATCTCTATCGACCAGTTGACCTCTCACTATTAAGGCATCCTTGGTTGATATTTCCATGTTCTTCCATCTCATTTCTTCTGACATTATAGATGAAAGCACATATTCAAGAATTAATGTGGTATAATTTCTCCCTATATCCACGACGAAGATATCCCAGGAGTCTGGCAAAGAACACAAGAAGTTAATATGCTTCTCCTTCTTTATGATTTTAATATACACATATAATAGCCAACTTATTACAGTATCGAATGCAGTTAAGTGATTTATTACTGATATTCCATCACTCATCCTCGGGGGTGATTTTAAGAACCCCACCTAAATTTGTATGTATAATAAGTGGGCGAATACCCATGATACATAGGAAAAATTGAAGGCTATTTTATCAATAATATAATATGTATATATAATTTTTTGGAAAATCTTTTATTTAATTCTATAATCTTGTAAAATCTTGGTGAATCTTTCACTGAATTATAAACTCTTGTAAAATCTTGGTGAATGTTTCACTGAATTATAAACTCTTGTAAAATCTTGGTGAATGTTTCACTGAATTATAAAACCTTGTAAAGTCTTGGCATTTTTTTGATAAAGTATAAAACCATATATAATAATAGGAAAATGTATTCATTAAACCGTAATATATTATTTTTACATATTTGGAAAAAGAAACATAATTTGTCCATCCTCTAGACAATGTTGCAAGAATTAGGGGTTTTGTTTGTCAAGGTTCTCATTGTACACTCTTGCATATCCCTCTATCAGTTTTGATAATATTTTACCACAAAATTCATATGTGTTGTGTTATCACTCCCACAGTTCTCCTAAAGCTGAGAATGAGACTAAATAAGTAACCACAGACCAAAATTTTGATTTGGTAGCTAGCCCTACCAAACCAGAGAGGGCTCTCTCTATGATCACAGTCAATAAGGTGACTGGAGAAGGAAAAAAATATTAGGCTAGGTTTTCATCTCAGTGAGGTTTTGGGTTTATAGGTTTGTTGGACCAAGGTCATAGATCTAGAAACTAGGTCAGGGTTTTCAAATGATTATTTGTAGGGATAAAAATGAGGCAAGGTAGGTATGTTTAGTGACATATTTGGGTTTTCATTGTGCTACAGGGTTGAAAAATGAAGGATCAAAATGAGCATATGACTATGAATTCATTCATCATAAGAAATGAAACACAAACTTGAAGATCTCATCAAAACAAAACATAAAACTTATGAATTATGCTTAAAAACTAATGATATGATCACATGAAAGCATACATATGGTTTCTATGAGAGATAAACTTTCAAATTGATGATAAAACTAAGAAGAAAAATTTTACCACAGGAATCCCAAGATTATAGCTGCAAATGCCTATATTATTTATGTCAAATAGTGTACAATAGTTCCACACTATGATTACCAAGTATCCCACCCTTCATTTGGATTCAATGAGTCTACATATAGATGGAAAACCAATTTTACCCTTCTGAGGGGTCGAATCCTTCCTCCTAGGATCATATCACAAGAATATCTCCAACCATATCAAAAGCTAGGGGAGTTAGAAACAACTTTCCCCTTTTATCTAAACTACTTGAGCTTATCTCTCAAGTCATTAATTACAAGATATTAACCTTAAAAAACTCAAAATTAAATTTACCACATATATTTACCATTTACATTTACACATTTCACTTTTAACTTTTATTTATGTGGTCAAAATTTGTCACACATAGAAGCACAATGACTGTGACAGAAGCGCAACAAATTGTAGCAGAAGAGCAACAACTTTGGAGGATGATTTAGAGGCCTTCCTTGATGAATTTTTTGATGAAAAACTTATGAATGGAAATATTAATATGTCCTATACCCCCTGGAGTCACTAATACAAATTAAAAACTACATCTAACCCCTTCAAAATTGATTGGAAAACAAGTTGTCTAAAAGCACAGTGAATTCCCCAGAAGCACAGTGAAACAAGAGGGTTCAAAGATGGAGCTATATATCTTTAACCATAACATATTTTACAAACCGAAGAGAGGTTTTTGTACATAAGGTTGTTTTCAAGACAAACCTCACTCCTTTTTTTGAAATCAATTCCCATGTTATTGGCATATGTGCCACACAATAATGACTAATACAGGCAATTAAATTGGAGAATTTGATTTTCTGAAATAGGCCTCTAAGAAAGTTTAATATCTCCCAATATATGATACATGTGTAAAAAATGAAGGAGGTTATTTTTATTTGTTATTTCCTTATAAAAAACCTCCTTTGTATTTCCAAAATTCATCTTCATTTGGTCAGAAACCTCTTTTGCAAATGATGACCAAAAATAAAGTCAAAAGCATAGCATGGTCTAGCAGAAGTGCAACACCCAGCTTGTGGAGGACTTTTGAAGGCATTTCCATGCTCCAAATTCACTTATGAAAGATTAATTGGACATATAAGTATTTCTAGTTTTCATTAGATTCATCAAGCACTGCACAAACCTGCTCCAAGACACCTAAACATTCAATCTCCCAAGACTACTCCAGAAGTGAAACAACTCTCCTGTAGAAACTATATTTTTGGAATTTATCCCAAATAATAATACATGTTTATAAAATGAAGGAGGTTTTTGTTACTTAGTATATAATGGAAAAAAACCTCTTTCAATTTTGTCAAATTCATCTTCCTTACTTTAGAAACCAATTTTGAAGTAAGATTGTCCCTATGTGTGGAAAATGATTTGTCTCTTGAAATGATTTATTGATAAATGGTGAAGACATGATCTCATGTGATGAATTGGTCTCATACTTAATGATCTGAACTCCCTTATTCCTCTTCTTCTCAGTTGTCTTTGATTACATAGTAAACCCTAGCTCAATGGGAGGGGAAATTAGGGTTTAGTGTAGGGGAAAACAGGGGATTTGGGCAGTTTAGAAATGAAGGGAGATGAAGGGGTTAGGGGGTTTCTAAATGTTTAGGAAAATTTGGGGAGGTAGGGATAGATGTTAGGAAGTGGGGGAAAGTTAAATTTCAGGGAAAGACTGAGGGGAAGGGGTCCAAAATTTAAAAACATAGTCATATATATATATATATATATATATATATATATATTACGATTCCTCTTCTAATTGATGCATTGAAGAGTTACTAAGATAAACATTATTTGAAACCAATATGATATTTACAAATATGTCTCAATAAGAGAGACACTACTTCAAATTGTGATCAGTACAATCAAGTGATAGAGGATCTGATCCACAAACAATGCATAATCTAAGTTAAGTAGTGACATTTTAGGAAGCCATGGTTTTAGAAAATTGTAGAACATGGTTTTAGAAACTGATATTTTATGAAGCCTCTAACTTTTTATGAATACAAAAAATTTTAAACTGGGTAAATCATAGAGTCTTGATAGATCAACATGTGATTTTTGGAATTGAACATCGGTGAGGAGGCTAAAAATCATTTCTCCCAACCACCCGAGCTAAACCAAACAATAAAGTTGCATAGTTTAGAACACTCTAAATGTAATAAATTTCTTAAGGATATCTTATTAAATTAAATTGAATTAACTGATAGGAAATTCTTGAAATCAAAATTTACTTTATGGCGGGGAAATGTTAAAAAAAAAACAATAATGATATATGGTGTTGCAAGATTGAAATCTTATGATGGGTATTCCTCCAAAATTGAATTGTTTCTAGTGTTCAATGTTCCAAATCCAAAATCACTTCGAAATTTACCTTCTAGGCATGAGTTTTACTTGTTTCCATACAAAAAACACATTCACTTCTGCCAACGAAAGAGCACTAAACACCAGAAGTCCCCAACAAAATTCCATTGAGTCTGTATAAGGTAGAAATCTCTAAAGCAGGACATTTGTTGTTAGGAGTATCTACAATGAGTAAACACCTTAGAGATCTAAAGAAGCATGGTTTTAAGCATGGTCATACATGGAAATTTGCATGCTGGTCAAAATAATAGGTAACTTACACCAGAATTTAAGTTATGAAACAACAAGCATGGTTTTACATGGAAATTTGCATGATGGTAAAAATAGTAGGTAGCTTATACTCCAGAATTTAAGTTATGAAACAAAAAGGCATCTAAAGAAAACCAAAACCAAAAAATGTTGTGAAAAGCATTACAAGCTTGTGCTTTCAATGATAATCCTAGAACTACAAATTAATGTTACATTGAACCACAACTCGTTTAGAGAATTTTAGCAACAATGGGATCAAAGAGAATGAACTTGATGGAAGTTTGAATTACTTTAGTTTATAAACAAAAAATATATATGGAAAAGGTGTGAAAGACAAGATATCCTTCAGAAAAAGAACAATCTCTAATTTGGAGTTTTCCACACCTTTGAGAGAAAAGATACATATATACTTTTCAATGTTTACATTGGACTTAAAAGAAACCTTGACATTATTTCCATAATTTTAAAATCATCTTGAGTCTTTGAGTTCAGCTTAGTTTGTGAGAAGTGTTGGAAATAGAAGTTTTTATCACCGACTATAATGGAGTCAACAGGGGGTGTAATGTACCCATATTAAAATGTAAACAAAAATACATCTTAAACAATATATATACACAATTATCATTAATATATGTATATCCAAATTGTGCCCATTGGATTTTTTTTTCAAACATAAAACAATTATTAGTTGGACTGTGTATAAAGATATCAACAATTTCATGATTATCCTATTTTAAGAAAAAACTTGTTAGCATGCAGCTCATTTTACTTTTTCATATGTTACTCAGATATTAGTAGGTATACTAATATCTCCTACTTTTTATAACTACCTTGAATGTACCCCACATTCATGCATAAAATACAAATTATAAGGATCTGGTAAATCTACCTTAAACTCTTCGTCCTGTGTCGATCCTTTTGTGTTCGGTTGTTCCTCGACTACAAGTCTCCTCCCAAGGCCAACCTGCATTCACCAAAAGACAAACAAGAAATTATGAACATGCATCTTATATATGAATTAGTGGGTTATATGTCATAATAAAATGTAAATTAAACATAAAGATTGAACACATAATATGGCAGGACAAAAAAAGTACTTCTTTCTATTAATCTCACAAAGTTACTTACAATGAGATCGACGACTGCTCCTTGAACCTGGTCTAGGATCCTCTTCACCAAGCTCCAACTATGATTCCACGCATCTTTCTCCTCTTCATCTCTCTCTAGGGAATGGATTAGGATTGCAATGGAGGAAAAAGGAAAGAATAGGGAATTTTGGCTCAAAACTCACAATGTGGATGCAAATTCTTGGGGCAAGGGGGGAAAGTGAAATGGGAAGAGTTTCACTGTTCTTATGTTTCTCCTTGGAATGAGACCCCAACACCTCCTTTTATATGAAAAAAGGATGGTTATTCGGTTGGGTGACAGGCTATAGGTGGTGGATTAGTTTGGACACTACCCAATAGCCTGTAATCTAAACGAATTCCCTTGCAACTTTTGTGGGCATATGTAGGATGTAATGGTGTAGCTAGCATACATATGTGGGTATTAATGGTGCATCTAGTGTACATACATGGTCAATAGTGGTGAAAGGTGCGTACATCTTCAAAAATAGTGTTTTTAAGAAGAGTTTCTTAGTGATGGCTTGGCAAAAATAGCAAGTAAGATGGCCCGATGCCAGGTATGCATGTATGGTGCAATTTAGGGTTATAATTTATGCCCCCTAATGTGTGAGGTCAGAAAAACATATGATGGAAAAATATATATTACAAATCTTCACCAACGTACGAAGCGAGTGAGCCCGGGACCAGAGTTCAGGAGGTGCCATCTGCAAAAAATAATAATTGTCTCATCGAGGCACGCATACCCATGCTCGGGATGAAATAAATTATGGTTGCCAATCAAATAAACTACATATCCATGTCATATAACTATATAAAGTGTATCCACGAGCAATATACAGTGGATCTACATCTCAAAATCAAAGATATACATGTATAGTATCCATCTTCAAGAAGCCAAATGATGCATGATGGCTGGAGATGAGGCCTTCAGAGCTCGAGCAACAACTTCAAGATCTTCAAAACTCAGGTAGGAGTGTAATGTAAGTGTATGAATTCACTACCCATAAGTCTTCGACGACTCATCAGGAACATACAAAAGGATCTTGATGATCAGGCAAATAACTTCATTGATTTCGAACAAGGACTTTATTGGACTTTCAGGATGGTCGGGCATGAGGTCAAGAGACAAATTGCAAAAGGGATGACTCAAGTTGGGTAAAACTTCCCTTGGATAATAGCATGACAGATGATCTAACTCAGGAAGCATGACATTGACATAAGTTCATTATGCAAGAGGCAAAACAAACTCTCCATTTGTTTGGAATAATAACCAAATGGAGGAGGACACAACTCTATGTAGTGAGAAAAAATTCCTAAGGTCATATTAAATCCCAATGCTTGACGACAAATGAAAGGATGTGATTTGTCCAAGGGTGACTCATTATGCCACCATAAAAATAAAATACTTTTCCCATCCTCTTTTTGGGGTATATTTGATTTTTGTCTTTTTCAATATTTTGAAGAGCTTGAAAAAGAATAAAATAATGCTACGTTAAAAAGGAGGAATGAGTGTCACAAGAATACTAGTTCCAAGCGCAAGGAAAACACTAATTCTCATAGCAAGGAGACATGTGAAGGAAAAAGATACCCGGGGAAAATTCCTCCATGGGTCAAGGTGTTAGATCACAGAGGAAAAGCGCTACAAGGCTTGCGTATAAGGCATGCTTCAAAGTTTTAGTTGAGAGAAGCATGGAGTCGGCATTAGGCCAAATACACAGAGATGCAACTGTGATTATCAGGACACAATGAAACCCCCTTCAATGTATTTTTTACGAGCCCAGAGAAGGTAAGCTCAGTGATTTTTCATTTTTAGAGAGTTTGAAAATGCATAAAAGAATACTCCACTGGGGTACCTTTTTCGAAGATAGTCTAGTTGGCTCAAAAAAGGGGTAAACTCGCACCGAAAATATGACTATTCAAAACCATTTTAACGAGTGTGATAAAGACAAGATCACTCGACAATCTTTTCAATTTTAAGGAGTTTGAAAAGGGCTTAGATATGGACTCGCTGCCTTTTTCTAGATTTAGTCTCCTTAGCCCAAAAACTTATAAAATATATTTAGGAGAAATATCCCGGTGAGAAGAATCTCCCGAGGTGTACCTTTTCCCTCCTTAATCTACAGGCCGAAAAAAGGGGTAAACTCATGCCAGTAGTTGTTTTTCTAAACCAATTAATGAGTGTGAAAGAACAAGGTCACTCAATGATATTTTCAATTTTAAGGATTCTAAAAAGAGCTTAAATATGGACTTTGTAGGGTATGTTCTTATGGACCAATTTAACGAGTGTGAAGGAACAAGGTCGCTCGACAATCTTTTCAATTTTGGGGAGTCTAAAAAGATCTTAACTATGGACTCTGTGGGGTTCCTTTCATAAATTTAGTCCCTCAGGCCTGGAAAAGGGTTAAACTTATACCTGAGAATAATCTTTTAGCGGACCAAAGTTCCTAAAGCGTACCTTTGTTTGTAAAATTGACCATCCGGATCGAAAAATGGGTAAACTACTGTCAGACATATGTGCCTTCAAATTTTAGGAAAACAAGATCCCTCGACAATCTTTTCATGTTTAAAGAGTCTAAAAATGGATTAAAAGAAGACTCGTTTTTTGGGAGTCCTGAGGGTGAGGTCAAGAGTGATAACATATCATATGTATGAGGCTTAATATCGTAATCAGGACAAGACTAACAAGGACTCACAAGCCTAAAGTCATTAATGATAACATGGACACCAAAAATGAAACCAGGATCTACCTAGGAAATCCATGTAGAGGTAGGCTCTACCACCAAATTACGACACTTCTAAAGAATAAATGATGGTCCTATGTCGCAATTCGATGGGATCGACCCTATGGAAAAGTGGAAAATACAATGAGATGAAAAAAAGTGGAGGTGGAATCCTAACTTAAATGCAAAAAGTTGGAAAAAAGACTTTTGCCAAAGAATCTTTAAAAGTGACCCATCTCCCAAAAAGTTATCCAAACCAAAAGTGAAGTGCATCGTAACATCCAATGAGAAACTCAAGAACCACATTAAATGATTTTCAAGCCAGAAAAAATGACAAAAAGGGTCCAAAAAATGACAAAAAGGGCCAAAAAAACCTATAAATAGAAGTTGGCAGCTCATTATCACCATTGTAAATTGAGAATTGACCAAAAAGCCAAAAACACCCCTTTGCTAAAAGAGTTGATTCCGAGAGCTTCAGAGGATGAAACTAATTTCTGCTCAGACCAAGTACAAATCAACCTCTCTTACATTTCAATACTTCCTTTTTTCATTTATTTTGGTTTGTTTGGGGGCACACACCTTTAAAAAAGGGAGGCCCTATGTGTATGCGGGTTGTCCAAGGATATCCCATGTATGCCCATAGGAAAAAAATAGTCTTCTCATGTGCATACGTGACTGTGTCCAAGACAACCCGCATACACCCTCAAAAAGGTAGAAAACTAAAAATGCAAGAGACAAATTCCTCCATCAACTTGTTTGTAATAGGATGTATGTCCACTGGAGAGAGAGGGAGCATGAGGATATAGATATCTTGGTCGATGAGGACCTTGCAGCTATGAATTCATTGAGACAATGTGGGTTGTGAAAGTTCTTCTGGTGTCCATTCATGAGGACACAACCCAAGCTCCTAAATGCCTTGGTAGATTATTGACATCCCGATGTTGAGGCATTTATGCTTGAGGGGCAATCATTGAATCCAATGACTGAAGACATTTACTTTCTGACTGGCCTCTCGAGGAGGGGTGAACCAGTCAACTTGCGTGTTTTTCCTCCCAGGCCTCACAATATTGCTAAGTTGATTCAACTAAATTGCAAGGTTGACACTGAGAAAGTAGGTTCTCAGGTGCCAATCAACAAGATCACCAACGTATCACTAAAAGTGATAGTTTTACTCATTGGGCGGATCACTAAATATACAGCTTTACATCAGGCCTCCCAGGCGCACATGCATTGTGTAGTGCAATGCTTGAATACATGAATCTTTGACTGGAGTACGACCATGCTAGACTGCATGAAGAGAAAACTCACTGAGTGTCACAGGCGGAACAACAAAAAATTTGGGTTCGGGACTATTATGTGCTCATTCATTTTTGAGAGGGTTTCTAGTCTCAGTCCGCGAGAGACAGTGCGGGGGCATGTGGCCTCCGTCCCAACTGTGTGTATATGGGCAGCGTTTCTGCCATGATAGGGGGGCATAAGGACCATAGAGGCCTTCGATGGCACCATTTTTGACTGGTGGGCACGACACATTCTGGAGATAGAGGACTACCCCTATGTTGGGATCAAATTTTCCAGGGACTCGAACATGCCCTTACCTCCTAGAGCTGAGTGAGGGGAGATGGGTGCGTTTTCTTTTAAAATTTCTTTAATTTTTTATTATTATATATATATATATATATATATATATATATATATATATATATATATAGATATAGATATAGATATTATGTGCACCAGAGTATCTGAAAACTATGTATCTGTTATGTACAGATGTGGGACCAGTGCATCAAGCAGACTTTGCGAGGAGCAGGCGACGTCCTCGACTAGAGGTAGCACCAAAAGGGGCCACTGGACCAACAACAATAGAGGTACCTTCAATCGAAGAGGTTGAGAGAGTGTTGAGATGGGTGGAGAGAAACCTCACCGCACTCACTTGTACAATGCCCATTGTCAAGATCAAGGATCTCCCGCCATCTATGCAGCCACATGTTGTTGGGGTGCCATGGACCTGGGTCCATCTTTTTCGACGTTTGGTGAACGTCGTTGTTCACTATGGCAGGGCCAATAGGCCCCATGCTTAGTTTAGGGTGGACTACTTACGTGATGAGGGCACTCTTTGTATATTTTTGAGGGTATAAGCCTTGTGTTGTATACCAGACATATTACTTTTTGAGGCGGTTGCGCCCACCTATGTACTCTGAGATTTTTGATATATATATGCGTATTTACATATTTTTATGTCTTATGCATTACATTTTTACAATGTATGTGCATGTGTATGTGTGTGATTCTTTCTATGTGTGTGCAATATGCCAATCTAATACTTGAATAACTATAGTATATGTCATTTGATTCAATCTCCTAGGAACATGGATATATGTAATGTAATCAAAGCAACGTTTTAAGAGACGTACTCTAAGGAATCCTTGGTGTAGAGTAGGATCATAAACGCGATAAACCCTATTTAACTAGGACATAACCAGCTGTGCATCTAAGTAGACCCGGAGGTGAGAGATACCATGTGACAAAGTGTCACGAAACAACTCTATCATTGCACTGTACTTGGTGACATTGTTTGTGGCATTACCTAGACAGATACCTCCAAAAGATGGAAACTAGCCTTGAGGTGTGAAGATCACCCAAGCTCTAGAAGAAAGCCTCCGAGTGTGTCGGCTGGCGCCATCTACGAACCCAATGAACACCTCTGATTCACTTGACATATTCCACAGTGAAAAAGACGACATAAAAAATGACACGTCCATAAAACAAAAAGACAAAGAAAACTAAATGTATAAGAACTATACATATGTACAAGAAGTCACCCAAGGCGACCTACCTATGAGAAGTACTTCTTGAGGTAGAGCCCATTTATAGGCTCCACCAAAGCATTCCCCTCAAAGTCAACCAGATGATAAGCTCCCTTCTTTAATACTTCCTTCATAATGAATGGTTCAAACCACATGGGTTTAAACTTGCCTACCCCCAAGGGATCCTTATATTGGTTGTATACCAAGACAAGGTCGCCTTCAAAAAAAATTCGAGGAAGAACGGACCGATCATACTGACACTTGACTCTTTTCATGTAAGTCTCATTAGCCAAGGCTGCATCACGTTGTTGCTCATCGAGTTGCTCGAGATATAATAAGCATTCCTCAAGTAGTGAAGTGTCTGGAAATAACTGTACTACCAAATTAATAGATGGGATCTGGCACTCTAATGGAAAGACTGCTTCCAACACGTAAATGAGTTGGAAAGGTGAAAAACCGGTGGTAGTCTTCACAGACGTTTGGTAGGCCCACAAAGTCGAGTACAACATCAAATGCCAATTTGAATTGGTTGAATTGATCGTTCGTTGTAGAATGGTATTGAGAGACTTATTCATAGATTCCACATGACAATTCACTTGTGGGTAGTAAGGTGATGAATGCTCTTGCCTCAACCCAACATTTGACATTAACTTGGACATCATTTTGTTTTAAAAGTGACTGCCATGGTCAGTGACAATCTCCTTCAGAATGTCAAACATTGCTATTATCTGATTAAACAAAAAGAGAGTTATTGTCTCTCCATCATTATTGAATGTCAGCATAGCTTCGACCCACTTTGTGAAGTATTCTACTGCTATGATGATATAATGGTTCCCCCTGGATGAAGGGGGATGGTGTTGGACAACTAAGAGAGGGGGGTGAATCAGTTGTTACTGTGATTAAAATATTATAACCATTTTAAACTCATTACAGAACACTCAATGATGATCACAATAATGCAGGGAAGTAAGCAATAGAGTATTCAACATCAATCACACACATGAAGCACACAGAGATAGATATTCATTAGGAAACCCATAAAGGGAAAAACCTCTTCTTCTTGATATGATAAGTAGTCTTTATTTTCTGTACATTATCATTCTTATGAGAACCAACTCATTGTGAGGATACCACCTCTTTTTTTCAAGCAACAACTTGCTGAGAGCACCAAATTCCTAGTTTCTTTAGCAACACTAGAAGGAAGCACCAACTCCCTTTGTGTTCCAGCACCAACTTCCAGTCACATGAAAACCAACTTGTACAAGTTGCAACTTGCTGAGAGAACCAACTCTCTTTATTCTATAGCACCCACTAGAAGGAAGCACCAACTCCCTGAGTGTTCCAGCACCAACTAGATGGAAGCACCAACTTCCAGTCACACAGGCACCAACCTATATAATAGAGGACAATAGTTATCTGTTGCACCACCCTGCCACCCTGGTTTTTCTAGCTACGACCATATAGAAGCTACAACTCCCTGTGTTCAAGCACCCACTTGAAACACTGAGGACAATAGTCCTCCGTAGAACCTCCCTACCACCATGAAATATAAATCTTTTCTTTCTTAATTTTATCACAGTGATACAACATTTTTTCAATGGTTTATCAATCACATCATTGTTCTACTACATTTCTCTTCTCTTCCTGCATCAGTGTCTTCCTGATTGCATACCCTTGCACTTTTTGTTCTTCTGTGTTTTATCCTTTGTAGTGTTTATATGCTCTATTCTTTCTCCTCCTACTCAACACCTCATTTGTTCATCTTCTATTCTGCCTTTATGCTCTATGCGACCTCTGCATTCCATTTGTTGTGCTACTCATCTCTACTTCAGATTGAGCTCCTAGTCTCCTTCTACCCACATGCCTAGCTATCGGAGAAGCATGCACACTTCTCTATTCTGCATGTCTTTCTCATGCCAGGCCCTCTGCCAGATTATCCTCGCAACTCTTCGTATTATCTGTGGTTATACCCAGTCTATTCATCATGAATGGTCATTTATCCCAAGATGTTTTGGCGTCACTCATAGTATTAGTCTTCGACACTTTTCCATATGTCAATTATCTCTATTATTAATCTTCATACCACTGGCAGTTACCTCGAGACTCTTTAGCTTCTCTAGTAGTCACCCTACAACTCCTCGAATTCTTTGGTAGATGCAATCACTTCGTTCTAGTAGTTAATGAGAAAACTTTTGCACGTTCATCCCTTTGGCACCTTTTCCCTTCCCGAGAAAAAAATCATAGTGGGCACTAGCTCTTCTTGCTAAGCTCCTTCCTTTCACATGACCATCGACGGTGACCATATGCCTAACCAATAGTCATTTCATGATTTCACATTTCGCGATGTCGACTACGAGTCACCTCAATTTTCCCAACTCACAAAAATCTGAGGTGGAGCCTAGCAATGATAGCTACTTCCTTAACCTTCATCAATGTGACCATGGCTATGACCATAGGCCTCACTTTTGAAACTATGCTTGACAGATCAACAATGTAGATCTCTCCGTGATTCAATGTTTGAGATCTCCATTTTGTGTTTCACGACTTTGCGTTTCGTGACTTCACAATTTGCAACATCGAAGGTTGGCTCACCTCCCTTCTTTCGATTCTCAAACTCACGATTGCGTTAGATCAACAACCCACAATCCTTTGTGATCTGATGGCCTAGATATTTTCATGACTTCGCATTTCAAATATTCTGCTGTGAGTTGCCTCAATTCTCCCAACTCATGAAATATGAAATACTCCATATCAGATCAACGGTCGAAATCTCTCCCTTTGATCGATGGTTGCGATCAAATTGTGATTTCGCATTTCATGACTTCAAAGGTTAGAGCACCTCCTTTCTTCGACTACCGATTTCCCGATACCTACTCCAGGTCAACAGACCACGATATTTCGTATTTCAATGGTCTAGATCTCTTCTTTGAGAACCCGGACTTTGTTCTTCGTCGTGCCTGATCAACGGCCCATGACATTCCTCAATTCAATGGTCCATATCAAATCGTGAATTCACATTTTGTGAGTTCCTCCAACTCTCACCTTTGACTCTTCCAGTTCGCAAGTCAGCAAAATGTTGATCTCTCACCACGTTTCCTTCCTAGAATCAACGACTAGGATCGACTCCACTCTATCCCTTGCAAATATTTTGAAGTTTGATTCTTCAAACTCCCAGATCTACTGCAACCTATCAAGCCTGATGATGGATTGTTTCGATGACTTCGAAATTGGTCTCATGCACTTTCCTTGGGATCCAACGATTGTTGGTCCACGTACTCAGATCTAACGGTTGAGATCTGTTCTCCTCCTCTCTACGCACTCGTTCCTCCTGTCTGGACTCTTATTTGACGGCCCAGATCATTCACAGTGCTTGATCCAATGGTCATTGTTGCTCCTCCTCCTGAGCTTTGGCTTTCTCAAACCTCTAAGTGTCAAAGGCCATGACCTTTGATCCTTCTATGAGCCTTGATGTATGGCATCTCATCTACATGTCTTAGAATGCTATCTCTCTTGAGCTTTGGTAATTAATTTAACCTTGATCCTGGTGCACACTTTCCCTCTACATGCAAATAGGCACTATAGCTTCTAAGCTTCACGAGCTTGCACTTCTTTGTCTTCCCAAAAGACTTCTGGTGCCCACCTAGAACATTCTGCCTGTAATCATGCCATAATTGTTGTTGTTGTTCTTTCCTATAAGCATGCCATCATTGTTGTTGTTCTTTCCATCAATGAAAAGCACACTCTTCCTATAAACATGCCAACAATCGCACCCTTTATCATTGATGGCAACCCTGAACGAATGCACTATTCTACTTAGACCTCCAACTGTAGCATTCAGACCAGACCTTTTCTCCCCCTTTGACATCAATGTCAAAGAAAACATGCTCCCCCTGAGCCGTTGCAGTATTTTTCAGAGGTATCAAATATTCAACCAACACATACTCCCCCTAATAGGATGGACTCTCTTATTTGAGTCCTGCAGAGTATTTGTATCTAAACGAGAGTCTTCTCCTTTTGATTCTTGGACCTGTTCATCTTCAGCTCCAGCTGTGTCCTCTGTAGTATACTCAATATTGCTCACCTCTCTTATTGGGACTCCTTCATCAACCTTTTCTTGTCATAATTGAATGACTCCCCTTGTCGCTCTTCTCTCTCTGCTTCTGAATTTTCTCCCCCTTTGTTTCTAAAAGGTTAGCTTTCCCTGAAAAGGTCTCTCCTCTTGTTATGTCTACAGGATGTCATGTATATCATTTTGTACATCAGATTGTTGTTGTTGCGGATGTTGTTGTCCTACTGGAACATTGCGCAATTGTAGCTCATATTTTTCAAACAACTCTTGGATCTACCCATTGATTCTCATCGATATCTAACCATATGTATCTGACTTTATCCAAGATTATTCTTTACTTTACATTTCTATAAAGTCTATTGCGAAGGTTTATACTATGCTTGTCACATGACTGCAATTTATTTTGCAACAATTAACTTCACTCATGTTTACTTGTTTAGTCTTTTCTATACACATTTATGAGTGTCCTAGTTTCTTGAACTTTGTTCTCTGATCTTATATTACTGCAATTTCATTTTTATTCCATGATGCCTACAATCCAAGGCTTTTATGACCATATTCATCACAAGAAAAAACCGTTACAAACACTCTCATACCTCCTTTGATTCATCCATGCAGGTGTCTCTCTTCTAAACTTACTTTGAGGTGTATGAGTAGGTTCTGGATGTCTTCCTTGATCTGATCTTCTAAATATTGTAGTATTTCTTTCATTCTTTGAACATGAAAAACCTAAGTCATACCTTCTCTCCCTTTTTACAAACTAAGGACTTGCATCAGGTTTCTTAGGAGTACCGATTTCTTCCTTGTTGTATCCAAGACCGGATTTGTCATTTGGTGATCTTTGACTATCCAAGATCTCATCTAGGGTCATGGATTTGTTCAAGAACTTGATTTGGTTGTTTGACTTCTCAACCTTCAAAACTTTTTCTTCCATCTTATGACATTATTCTTCTTCTACTTCTTATTTTCTTGAATGGGAGGATTCAATATCAACATCATTATCTATCCTTATGCCTTTAGCCACGACTTGTCCTAATTTTATAGTCTTTACCTTACCATCTTTGGATGTGAATACCTCTTCACAGCCTCTTTCACACATTTGACTTACACTGAGCAAATTATGTTTCAACCCATCTACAAGCAGAACATCTTGGGCATCTCCTTTGCCATTACTCAAACTCACCATCCCTTTACCCTTGATTTTATTTGGTTCATCATTTCCAAAGGTCATATTTCTTGTTTTTCTTTTACTTATAGACATAAACTTATCCTTGTCTCCAATCATGTGCTTGGAGCATCCAGTGTCTATATACCAGGGGTCTCTTTGTTTTTGAGTTGAAAGTACTAGACCACATTTTTCACTATCTTTCTTTTTCCATGTGTTGGCGTTTCTAGCTAAGGGTTTTATCCTCAGATCTTCTTTGTAATTCTTCAGATGGCAGTTTGTAGATTTGTGGCTAAAGTTATGACAATTATATCATTTGAACTCATTGTTCAATAGGTCAAAGTGATTGGTGCAATGTTGTCTACTCATTGTCTGTTTATTATTTCTTGACCTCCTCAGTTGCATGTCTATAAGCTTAATTTGACAATTTGCAATCTGTGGTTGTTTGTTACTTGACTGTCTCATTCTTTATTGTAGTAGATATTTATTCCTTGGGTGTCTTGATTGCTCATGTCTAAATCTTAAGGAGCAATTTACAGCTTTGTGGCCAAAGTTAGAACAATAGAAACAATATCCATAGAAAAAATCTTTGTACCTGGAAAATGGTTGTCTTCTTTGAGAAGGTCGATTTCTTCCATGCTGAGGATTTCCTTGAGTAGAGGATGTATTATTTCTTTTTTCTACAGATTCAGTTATGGCACCCTTTTCTTTACTCCTCCTTGGCGGCTGATTATATTCCTTTGTTTATGTAGGTTTGTTGTTGTCATTGGTTATAGATTTGACAAATTTGATGGATTCTTTGGTTCTTGGCTAATCACTACTTGATCCCTCTTCAGAACCCAAACCAGTCTTCAACAAAGGAGATCTTTGTTTTCTCAGAATGTCATTTAGTTCTGTTGAGGCTTTAATGCTTGGAAGATTTTGGACATACAATGCTTTAAACTTCTCCATCTCTTTTCAGGTTTTTACTACCTCTTCTTCCAAGGCTTCACATATTGTATTCCTCTATGATAACTATTATTTTAGAATGTCCTCGATTTTCTTTGCCTCTTCTAATTCAACTTTTAGTAGGTCAAAGTCTTCATTGGGTTGTTTACTGTCTTTCTCGAATTGTATCAACAATTGTTTTTTCTTTCTCTTCTTAAGTCGAAGTCTATCCATCTCTTCCAAAGCACTGATCAACTCTCCTTCCAAATCAACCACAAATTATTCATCATTAACATCACTTCCTGTGATTTTATTATCATAATCCTGTTTGTCCATAAGAATAATTTCATTAACCTTATCTTCACAAGAAGATTCACTATCTATATCTTCTGAGGAGTCATCATTATTTACACATAAACTTTTCTTTTTACCAAATCTCTTGGATTTGTACTCCTCTTCACCTTCAAAGTTCTGGTCCTTCTTCTTGTGTGGACACTTAGATGTAAAGTGACCTATATTTCCACAGTTAAAACATTTGAAGGGCAACTTGCCTTGGTACTTGCCTGATCCTTTCTTTAGTCTTCTCACAAATTTTTCTTCAATTTCATCAAGCTCAGAATCCTCATTCTTATCTTCTTTAAATGATGCTTCTCTAGTGGTATATTTATCTTTACTAATCCTCATTTCATAAGTAGTTAAAGTTCCTAGCATTTTATCAATAGACAGAGTCTTAAGATCATTCAGTTCTTCTATTGCAAAAACTTTTGGATTGAATCTATCAGGCAGAGATCTTAAAATCTTCTGAACCAAAAATGCATCTTCAATCTTCTCACCAAGACCCTTCATGGCATTCACTAGCTCTTCAACTCTCAGAAAGTAATTCCCAACTATTTCATCCTCTTTCATATTTAGCTATTCAAACTGTAATCTGTAGGTTTGAAGCTTGGCATTCTTTACCTTCTCATTACCTTCATAACTGCTAATGATTTTGTCCCACATTCCTTTGGTAGATTCTAAGTACATAACTTTTACAAATTCTTCTTTTGCAAGCCCACTCAGAATAACATTTATAGCCTTAGCGTTGAAGCTGAATTCTAGCTTGTCATCCTTAGAAGCTAGTACTACTGGCTTTACATAACTGGTCTCTACCACATCCCAAACATATGCACCTAATGCCATTATGTAGGTTCTCATCCTAACTTTACAGAAGGAAATATTTGTTCCATTGAACAGAGGGGCCTTGTTGGTTGAAGTTCCTCCATGGCTAGTCATGTTTAAGCTCTAGGATCTACCTTTAAATAAAGGGAACTTTATCTCATACCAATTGTTGGACAACTAATAGCGGGGGGGTGAATCAATTGTTATGGTGCTTAAACAATTATAACCATATTAAACTCATTACAGAACACTCAATGATGATCACAATAATGCAGGGAAGTAA
Organism: Picea engelmannii; assembly: GCA_009831015.1. NCBI lineage: Eukaryota > Viridiplantae > Streptophyta > Pinopsida > Pinales > Pinaceae > Picea > Picea engelmannii. The sequence goes on from ML776824.1 coordinate 1,005,490, forward strand.
GTAATAGAGTATTCAACATCAATCACACACATGAAGCACACAGAGATAGATATTCCCGAGGAAACCCATAAAGAGAAAAAACTCTTCTTCTTGATATGATAAGTAGTCTTTATTTTTTTTACCTTATCATTCTTATGAACACCAACTCATTGTGAGGCTACCACCTTTGTTTTGCAATAAATGACTTGCTGAGAGAAACAACTCTCTGGTTTCTCTAGCACCCACTAGAAGGAAGCACCAAATACCTTTGTGTTCCAATACCAACTGAATGGAAGCACCAGCTTCCAGTCACAGAGGAACCAACCTGTACAAGTTGCAACTTGTTGAGAGCACCAACTCTCTTGATTCTCTAGCACCCAATAGAAGGAAGAACCAACTCCTTGAGTGTTCCAGCACCAACTAGATGGAAGCATCAACTTTCAGTCACATAGGAACCAACTTGTATAATAGATAACAATAGTTCTCCCTTGCACCACCCTGCCACCCTAGTTTTTCTGGCTGCGACCAAATGGAAGCTACAACTCCATGTGTTAAAGAACCCACTTGAAACATTGAGGAAAACAATCCTCCCTAGAACCTCCCTACCACCATGAAATATAAATGTTTGCTTTATTAATTTTATCACACTGTTACAACATTTTTTCAATGGCTTACAAGTCTCATCACTATTCTACTACACTGCTCTTCTCTGCCTACATCAATGTCTTCCTGCTTGCATACCCTTGCACTTTATGTTCTTCTACATTTTATCCTCTGTAGTGTTTATATGCTCTACTCTTTCTCCTTCTATGCAACACCTCATTTGTTCAACTTCTCTTCTACCTTTACACTCTGTGTGACCTCTGCATGCCATTTTTTGCACTACTCATCTCTAATTTAGATTGAGCTCCTAGTCTCCTTCTACCCACATGCCTATCTATCGGAGAAGCACACACACTTCTCTGTTCTTCATGTCTTTCTCATGCCAAGGCCTCTACCAGATCGACCTCACAACTCTTCGTATTCTCTGTAGTTATACCCAGTCTGTTCATCATGAATGGTCATTTATCCTGATATTTTTTGGTGTCACTAGCAGTAGCAGTCATTGACACTTTTCCATATGTCAATTTTATCTATGATTAATCTTCATACCACTGGTAGTTACCTCGAGACTCTTCAGCTCCTTTGGAAGTCACCCTACAACTCCTCGAATTCTCTGGCAGATGTAATCACTTCATTTTGGAAATTACTAAGAAAACCTCTATGTGTTCATCCCTTTGGCCCCTTTTCCCTTCCTGAGAAAAAAATTACAGTGGGCACTAGATCTTCTTGCTAAGCCCCTTCCTTTCATGTGATCACCGGCGGTGACCATACACCTAACCAATAGTCATTTTGTGATTTCTCATTTCGTGATGTCGATTGTGAGTCACATCGATTTCCCAACTAGTGAAACTCTGAGGTGGAGCCTAGCAATGTTATCTCCTTCCTTAACCTTCATCAATGTGACCATGGTTGTGACCATATGCCTCACTTATGAAACTACGCTTTCCAGATCAATGGTCCAGATCTCTCCTTGATTCAATGGTTGAGATCTCCTTTTCACATTTCGGGACTTCGTGATTCGCGATGTCGAAGGTTGGCTCACCTCCCTTCTTTTGATTCTCGAACTCGCGATTGCGTTTGATCAATGGCCCACAATCCCTTGTGATCCGATGACCCATATCTTTTCGTGACTTCACATTTCATAGATTCTACTGCGAGTTGCCTCGATTCTCCCAACTCAAAAAATCCTAAATAATCCCTTTGATCGACGGCTACGATCAAATTGAGATTTTGCATTTTGCGACTTCAAAAGTTAGAGCACCTTCTTTATTTGAATCTTGATTTCCTGATACCTTCTCCATATCAACGGCCCATTATCTTTCATATTTAAATAGTCTATATCTCTTCTTAGAGAACTTGGTCTTCGTTCTTTTTCATGCATGATCAACGACCCACGACATTCCTCAATCCAACGGTCCAGATCAAATTGCAAATTTGCATTTCACGAGTTCCTCCAACTCTCACCTTCGACTCTTCCAGTTCATGAGTCAGGAAAATGTTGATCTCTCACCATGTGTCCTTCCCAACATCAACAACTAGGATCAACTTTAATCTATCCCTTGCAAATATTTCGAAGTTCGATTTTTTGAACTCCCGAATCTTTTCCCACCTGTCAACCCTGACGATGGACGGTTCAGGTGACTTCAGAAATTGTCTCATGCACTTTCTTTGGGATCCAATAGTTGTTGGTACATATACTCAGATATAATGGATAAGATCTATTCTCCTCTTCTCTGTGCACTCATTCCTCCTGTCTGGACTCTGATCTGATGGCCCAGATCATTCATAGTGCTCGATCCAATGGTCACTATTACTCCTCCTCTTGAGCTTTGGATTTTCCAAACCTCTAAGTGTCAAAGGCCCCGACCTTTGATCCTTATACAAGCCTTGATGTATGGTATATCATCTGCATGTTGTAGAATACTATCTCTCCTGAGATTTGGCAATGAAGTTAACCTTGGTCCTGGCACACACTTGCAATCTGTGTGAAACTTGGCACTATCTCTTTTGAGATTCTCGAGCTTGCTCTTCTTCTTCCAAAAATAATTCTAGTGCTCGCCTAGCACATTTTGCCTGTAATAATTCCATTGTTGTTGTTGTTCTTGCTTGTAAACATGTCATCGTCGCTATTGTTCTTGTCATCAATGACAAGCACACTCTTCCTGTAAACATGCCAACAAATGGCATGTGGTATAATCAATCCTCCACTTGGTGAAGGGGCAGACAGTAATGACAGGAAACATGGGAGCGGGGTGTGCCCTCATATACCGAGAGAAGATCTGACATGGGTGGTAGTTCTTGACCGATTCAATGCAATCTTTGATCAACATCGGCCAATAGTAACTGGCTCGTAGAATCTTTTGGGTTGTTTCCAACCTAGACAAATGACCACCACATGCTCCAGTGTGGCAGTCGTTAAGTACGAGTTATTCTTCTTCATGAGTGAGGCACCGACGAAGGATGTAATCTACACCTCGATGATACAGAGTGTCATTGAGTATGAGATATTTATTCTCTTGATGGCACATACATCGATGCTCATCATGAGAAGCAGAGGCAGGGCACTTCAAAGTCTAGAGATAGACTAGTATATCTCCATACCAGGTGTCTGAAGATGAAATCAAAAAAATATCTCCTTTAATAGGTGATTCTTTGGGTGTAACATCACCTGACTCGACCAAAAGTTTCGAGATAAGTTCCGCAAAGACCAATGACTTTTTAGATTTTGCTGAAACAAAATCCAAGTCAAATTCCTAGAAGATAAATATCCATCTACTGATATTTCCACCGATGATGCGTCGTGTCAACACGTATTGAAATAGATTCACAATGACAATGACAATGGTCTTACAAAGAAGAATATAATGATGGAACTGTTGGACAACATGCACTACTACCAATGATAGCTTCTCAACGTGGGAGTAGTTGAGTTCTGGTCCAACCAGGCTTCGACTCAGGTAATAAATCACATGCTCTTCAAGCAGAACACCCTCTTGAACCAACACCATACTGATGTTCGACTTTGCAGTGACCAAGTACAATAAGAAATCTTTAGCATAATTAGGAGGCCGGAGCAGAGGGGTAGACGTGAGGGTGTGTTTTAATGCTTCGAAAGAGTGTTGAGTAGCTTCATCCCAATGGAAACGAACTCCCTTCTTTAGTAGATGCATAAACCCTTTTGTGATCTCACCATAGTTTGCGATAAAACGTTGAAGAAAAATCGCTTTACCATGTAAGCTTTGAAGCTGAGGGACTATGCATGGGGGAGGCAACTGAACTATCACCTCAACCTTTATAGGATCGACCATGATCCCTATTGTTGACAGTATGAAACCTAGAAAATGACCTGATGTCACGCAGAAACTGCACTTGTTTCGATTCAAGTGAATCTGATCATAGCGACATCGCTCAAAGATAAGTCAAAGGTGCGCAGGATGATTAAATCTCTTACAAGATCGTGACGTTAAATCATCGAGATAAGCCTCAACTATATGTCTTAGGTCATGGAAATAAAAAGACATGACCCGCTGAAAAGTGGCTCCAACATTCTTCAGGCCAAAAGGCATCTTCTGATAAGAAAATGTATCCTGTGGATAGATAAAAGTTGTTTTATGCTAGTTTTCGAGCTTAATCTGTATCTGATTGTATCTCAAAAATCCATCCATGAAATAAAATACCTCACAACCTACACACTCAACGACGATCTAGCCAATGAATGGGGTGGGGAAATTGTTCTTTGGACAGGCCTTGTTCAAATCATGAAAGTCCATACATACACAAATTGTTCCCTACTTTTTGTTGACCGAAACAGGATTTGACACCCATTGAGTCAACTGAACAGGGTAGATGAAACCAAATTTGAGCAGTTTCTCTAATTCGGCCTTAATAAATACCTCTTTCCGAGGATTGACCAGACAAAGATTCTGTCAGACCATCTTGGCATCAGGATAAGTTGTTGTTTCATGTTCGACGATTGTTGGATCAATGCCTGTCATTTCCTCATAAGACCAAGAAAAAACATTGTATAATTATTTAAATAAATATGTGTAGATTTGAATCTCCTCGGGGGAGTAGTCCGCTCCGACGAAGACATTCTCCACGATGCCAGTGGTTCTGGAGATGTCAATAGGTATCATTTTAGCGATGGTTTCCATATTACCCTCGGCATAAACTATGTGTGTAGCCACAAGATTAATAGGAGAAGACCTATCTGTAGTCATAGTCGACACGAATTCTCATGCTTCTATTCTTCCTAACTCTGGGAGAAAATAAGATCTGTGATGGAGATCATCCCAGGGTATTTCTAGACCGGTTAATGCCTCTATAATCACCTCGTCAGAGGGAAATACCAAGTCTAAGGAATCGGTAGTGGCGGGGGAACCCTGAGCCCAAATAGGCTTGAGAAATAGATCTAACTTTGATGCAAGAGTCGAATTGGGTTTTACAAAAGCTTGTTGGACAATAAAGTATGAAACTTCTACCATGGAAAAGGAAATGGACATGCCATGGTGCCCTGTCCCTACCATCGTAGCCAATGAGGAAGGAAGAGTCCACGGATCGGTAAAGTAAGTCATTCGAAATGATGACACTTGAAATATTTTATCCTTAGTCTAGTGAAGGACAGTCGATATCATCTCAACATCATTGGACAGAGGTAGGTAATTGAAAGTTCCTATGAGAGGTGGGCATAAACCAACCCCTACATTGACGATGTCGGGCTGTGGGTTATCAATCATCAGGACCGTGTATTCCCCCGATGAAGGGTCAAGCCTAGAGAAAGACAATTGATCAATGGTCACAATTCAGCCCTCGTGTGGAAACAACAAGACCCAAAAAATTGTGGCAACCACTGCATGCATGGCATATGTCCAACTCCTTCCTAATAGGAGGTTGTAGTTGAGAGGTGCATCGACCACTTCAGCTTCAATGCACACGGTCTTCTCTCCCAACTGCATGGGGAAAGAAGGGATGATTCCATGTGGTCTGAAAGAATGATCATCGAAAGCAGTAAACAAAGTAGGTGACGGAGACAAAATGGGTTGGCCAATGGCCTTCCAACATGCCCATGACATCACACATGTCGAGGCACCCTCATCAACTACCGTGCGAAAAATATTTTGAGTAAAAGATTTTGTGGGGTGAGCCACTACTATTTGAAACACAATGTGGTATGGGAGACGAGGCTTCAATTCGGTCGTATCAAGCATGATCGTTCCTGGATTATAGGTCTCAACGGATCCTAAGGTATCTAGTAGAGCCTTTCTCTACGAAGGGAAGCTCTAGAGGACCTCCAAAGTAGACATCGCTCAAGGGGTTTGTGACAAATTCTCCACCATAGAGTAATTCTAGGCGGCCCTTGTGTTTGGATTGTGTGAAGCCTTCTTGAACGCCCCTTTCAGGATGCGTGTCATTGTTTCTCCCATCGTTCTCTCGATATGGAGAGGAACATATGGGTTCTTGACTTCTTTTCCCTTTTCAACAGTGCTTGGAATTCTATAATCGTGTGCCCTAGTAGCTATGTAAGTGTCACCCTTCAACATATAAACATCCATGGTCGAGGGGTTTCTAGAAGATGGAGGGGGTCCATGACTGCCCCCTTCCGTGCTTGAAGAGGCTTGAGTCAAATTTTTCTCATGTGGAAATGGGTTCGTTAACACAACAGGTTGTTACTGCACCAATAACTTCTAGGCCTCCACAAGCCGAGGGCACAGATGAGTCGGGTGGTCTTCTGCGCAAAGGTTACATAGATATTTCGACTTCTTTTTCTCTATGTTTCCCCTGCTATAATTATTGGTGGGTTTATTATCCCACTTACCCTTCCCTCATTGTTTCTTCTTTCCATCAGGATGTCAATTGGCCTTCGGGTTCATCAATTGCACATTGTACATACAACATTTGAGTAGGGGAGTAGTTGAACCAATGGTTGGGCTGGCCACTGTCTATTGTATCAAAATTTTTTGCAATTGATTCAAAAATTGATCAATGGGCTTCGTTTGTGCTAAACCAATGATGTCATCAACATGTGGTCCAGACTTGTGTCTCGTCTTTTCAAGTATAGACTGTGGTGCATCTAGAAAAACCTCGTAAAGTAAACCAAATTGAGAGTATATTAGTTCAAGTTGTTGAGCTCTCATTATCGCCTCTTCCTCTAAAAAGACCTTCAACATTGCAACGCCCTTGGATAACTGGGGTACCAAATACTTAAGGAACCATTCCAGCAAGAATGTTGGTGGAACTGGTACTTTTATCAAACTCTTCCAACGCCACCATTCTCGAATGTGATCCAAGATATGATAAGCCTTTGTTTGCTCAAAGTTGTCCAACAATTTAGTGTCAGCATCGTATCTCACAAGTAATTGAAAATAGTTTAAGAAAACCATTTCCAATTTGCCAAAAGTAGAGTATCTTGAGCAGTCGAGCTCGATGTACCATTTCACGACACTCCCAATAAGAGTGCGTTGAAACAGACACAACTGAATGAAGTTGTATATCAAATATTTGGATGAGCACCATAGGTGAAATGTGGTCACATGATCACCTGGATCTTCGTTAGGCTTACCTTCGAACTTCAGAATGTCTGAGGGAAACTTTGTCAAGATGGGAGGCCAACGTGGATCGTGACAGATTGGGTCATTTAACAATCTCAACAAGTCTGGAAAATGCAATGTTGCCAGAAATGGTAGCTTGAGTTGTTGACTATGTATAGAAGGAAAGGAGCCTAGAATTTGGTTGGCACCAGGTTGCTAGGAAAAGTTAGGTTGTTGGTCTGGGTTCTAGTAAAAACCATGTCTTAGGCTAGCATTCAGATACTATGCTTGTTGAAACATCATCGATTGATTCTCGTAGTAGGATGTTGAGGGTTGGGAAGGGATTGCTCCCAACGTTGTGTTCCAAAGGTTTTGGAAAGGGTTTCCCCCTACCGATCCAATGGGAATAAGTACAGATCCTTGCTTGGGGTTCCATTGACCATGGAATGGGTTTCCCTCAATAGACATCCCTGATGAGGGGATTGATACCTACCATGGATTCTAGGGTCCTTGAGAGGTGTTTTCCCCCTGTGCAGGAATAGTACCCTACATAGGATTTTATGATCCAAAACCAGGGTTTCCCCCGGTCGAGATGATAGCTGACGAGAATGCATTTTTACCAAAAGTGTCGAACAAAGAGAACGACAAACAACCCATCGGTGTGGTGTTGGAGGAAGGTCCTTGACTACCTACTCAGGTGGGCTATTGAGAAGCATCGCCGAGCAAGGGGGACAAAGGAGTTATGTGACCCCCACTGTAAGGGAAATCATTATAGGGGGCTGAGGTGCACCCCATGTACCCTTGAAGAGGAGTGTTTGAGCTCCCTTCCCCCAAACCCATGTTTTGTAGGGTGGAGTAGGCGAGGACTGGGTTTGTATCAAAGTCGGGCATCCTGTATGAAAATGGAGGATCAGTCGCACTCTATGTGAATGGTTCAGTGATTGATGCCATAGACGGAATCAGACCGATGCCCGAGGTAGAGGTGGTCGAGACCATAATGGTCCGAACCTGTGAAGGTGAGTTAGGAAGAAGAATTCCCCCAGTGGTGGTAGGCATAGAGGGAGTATGAGGACTCCTTGACAAAGTAGAAGCATTTTCTTCCATTGTTGCTTGTAGAATTATCTGACGCTTGTGATGTTTTACCCTTGGGGGGACAACTTGAACCATGATGGGTGATAACAAGTCAATGATCAGAGAGTTATATGAACCGAGGGCTTCCACTCCAAGGTAAGAAATAGTCAATTCCTCTGGATACGAGTGTTTTACTCTCGGAGTTGGCTTGGGCACAATTTCCTATGGCCCAGTTTCCTCAAATGACCCTTGCTAGACAAGTCTTCTCCTTCACGGTGGCGTTGGTGGCTCCAAATTAACTGGTGGTAGGCCCAAAAGGATTTGCGACTGATGGGGCTCTTGATCTTCCACTGTGTAAGAATATCAATGACATAGTAAGGCTTTTTAACATTGAAGACCAAGCACACACTAGAGAAGTTCCTAGAAATAAAGTAATCAAACCACTAACTAGTTGGAAGAACAGTTACACCAACAATGGGTATACTTTGCAAAGAATGGCTCGATCTCTGCCCTAGGTACCGTGGTATAACCCGGCAGTCACCTATGTAAGTCCCTAAAATAAAGGCAACTAGGTTACCAACTCGTTAACAATTACCAGGAAGGTTCAGTCGACAGTCGGGTGGACCGCAATGAGTAGGGTATCAAGCCCAAAACCTATCGAGGGTATTGAAAGAAAGTGTTATGGAGGATGATTAATGACCTCGAACGGATTCGAGACCCACGAAGCTCCATGGAAAATGCGATCAATGGAATCCCAAGACAACTCCTCTATATGCGTTCCCCACTACACTTGGTTCAGCTTTGGAGTGTTTATCTCCGCTACCTTTATGCATGAGACCTCGTTTTTATCCCCTGTGTTAGAGGGGGTTCCCAGATAATTTCCACATTAATGGAATTTTACACTCCCTTGCATAGACTCCTATGTTTGTTTTATAGCCTTGAAGAGTTTCCTCTCCAACCTAAATCAAGGCTCTAGCCTAGACTAGCTGATGAACCCTACAAACATAAGGTCTAATTAATTTTAATTAAGCATTAATTTTAAGTGGCTTGTCTTAAGTCAAAGGAACGGAAATGAAACTAGTGGTGTATTTTAAGAGATGAAAGAGAAGAACAAATACTCGAAGAAAAATTACTTCTTTTGACAAATAATGATTTGCAATTTTAAACCCTTTAACCAACTTTTCGTAACTACTTTTTCTAAGATGTGTTAAAATAAACACCTAAAACCAAATTTTGTTCAACTATGAGCTACTTAAAGTTCTAAGCATTCAGTAAAGAACTTAAAGAAAAGAACTCTTTCTCCTGAAAAGACAACTAACCTAACTACTTAACCAAACAATGAAGTGAAATCTTTTTATTTTATTTTTGTTTATGCTTTAAAATAAGAAACTTGAAAATGAATTCTTTTTCTTTTCTTCTAAAGCAAGCAAAAGGGGAAAAGTGAAGACAAGACAAGACCAAAAACTAACTTCTTGTCCATTGCGGATCACAGGGAGTCACTGATGATACCAAACAGGCTGATCAGAAAAGAATCACAGACTCATCTAAAAACCCTTTCAAAGAAAACACAAGAAATCTCTAAAAGATAAAGAAGTTGATGTCAAACCCAGGCTAAGGACCGTAACAATAGAGACCAATACTAGATCAAAAAAACCATTAGAAGTATGACTTCAATCAAGGAAGATGTTGACTGCCTCTTCTTGAAAAAAAGACTTTCTTGACACAAGCATACTACTGACACTTAAGCATCCTGCGTATGTACGCGGGCTGTCCAAAGGTAGGGCACATCTATATGCGTGCACACCCACTGTAGGTCACGTACACCTCTATAAATTCTCAAAAAAGAAAACTAACATTCAATTTGACAAGGTAGGGAGTACTGGTATGGCAGACCAAAATCCCTTAAAGACTCAAAAACTTACAGAAAACTCAAAAAAGGTAATCAAACCAATTAAAACACCCAAATATATCCCCTAAAAACCCTAGAGGCTTCCTCAGTATGTCACCAATTCTGCTATAGTGGGAAAAACCCCTATGGAATACACTAGGTTTCAGCATGTAGGCAGTGTTAACCATCTAAAGTCTCCTACTTTTTATAACTACCCCGATTGTACCCCACTTTCATGCATAAAATACAAAGTATAAGGATCCAGTAACTCTACCTTAAAATCCACGTCTGGTGTCGATCCTTTTGCATTCAGTTGTTCCTCGACTACAACTCTCCTCCCAAGGCCGACCTGCATTCACCAAAAGACAAACAAGAAACTACAAAAATCTATCTTATATATGAATTAGTGGGTTATATGTCATAATAAAATGTAAATCAAACATAAATATTGAACACATCATATGGCGGGACAGAAAAAGTACTTCCTTCTATTAATCTCACAAAGTTACTTACAATAAGATCGATGACTACTCCTCGAACCTAGTTTGGGATCCTCTTTACCAAGCTCCAACTGCGCTTCCACGTATATTTATTCTCTTCAACTCTCTCTAGGGAATGGATTAGGCTTGCAATGGAGGAAAAAGGGAAGAATAGGGAATTCTGGCTCAAAACTCACAATGTGTCTGCGAATTCTTGTGGCAAGGGGGGAAAGTGAAATGGGTAGAGTTTCATTGTTCTTATGTTTCTCCTTAGAACGAGACCCCAACACCTCCTTTTATATGACAAAAGTTTGGTTATTCGGTTGGGTGACGGTCTATAGGCAGTGGATTAGCTGGGAAACTACCCAATAGCCCGTAATCTCAACAAATTCCCTTGCAACTTTTTATTTTTTGCAACTTTTGTGGGCATACGTGGGTTGTAATGGTGCAACTAGTGTACGTACGTGGGTAGTAGTGGTGCAGCTAGCATACATACATGGGTAGTAGTGGTGCAGGGCATGTACATCTTCAAAAATAGTGTTTTTAAGAAGAGTTGCTCAACAATGTCTTGGCAAAAATAGCAAGTAAGATGGTCTGATGCTAGGTATGCATGTATGGTGTGATTTAGGGTTATAATAGCCTCTATGCAATGGGTCAATATATTTTTATTTGTGAAGAAAGCAAAATCATGTGCTTCTCTACTTGACAATTCTCCTTTATGTGCAGTAGAGGGTTTTCAAATCACAAGGCATAAAAATTTTGATCATATTAGGACAATAATATGTTCTCAATGGGAGAAAACCCTAGTCTATGAAAAATTCTCACCTACTTTAGCACTTGACTATATCCCACTTGACAAATGTGTTCTTATCACATTTTTTTTATTTGGTAGCACCATTCAGAGTTTGTTTTCTTTATCAAATTTGAATTTGTCATCAATTGTAGCCCTGAAAGGAACATAGTAGCTAAGTGATGGCCTTCCATATTTTTTCTAGAGGAAACATACCAATCTGGAAAAAGATAATCCCAAAAACATTTAATGTGATTTTGACTGTCATAGTTAACAAAAGCATTGATCACTTTGTTAGGTACAGTTTGGCTATCACATGGTGGCAAGTTTTTGTACACCAAGAGATTGAAATAAATTGATTCCCCATCCAAGTTGAGATGGATTGAACGTTGCAATGAGAGAATGGTTTACTTTTAACATTACAAATAACTAAAAAAAATAGTAGCTATGATGGCGTCAACTAGCTAATTGTGCATTATGAATAGACATGTGTCATTGTCTTCTCTAAGATCAGACCTTCAAACTAACAAGACCTATTTGTTTGAGTCTCAAATAATTGTTTTTATTCTACAACCACATTAGAAACACCCTATTTTTATTATGGCTGATATGATGCAACATGAAGTGATGAAAATGTATACCAACACAAAACACAGAGCAGAGCATTTATGATGGAGTAGGAAAAGGCTAATCAAAGAAAAGAAAAAAAGATCAAAAGAACTGAATAGAGAAAATGAGAATGCATCAACGTGTTTTGATTTCTTGATCTAGGTGGATATTGGTGGCCACCCACCTATTCCACTTGGATCCCCACCATTGCTCCTTTCAGTTTTTTAGTTTCTGCACAATTTACTATTTTTAGCAGTTTTTCGGGTCCTGAACTTCCGGAGCCGTTTTGAGGCCTTAAACGACATTTTTTGGGAAAACGGGGAGAAACATGGATTGTCAATTAATGTTTCTCACCCAAAATTTGTATTCCTCGGATAGATATTTCTAACGAGGTATGGAACACATCAAACGAAGATCGTATGCCAAAGTTACGTCCCTAGGAAGTTGATGTACCAACTTACCCAAATGGGGCCCATAGTCTTGGTGTTTCATCTCCTAGGGTTAGGTATTTGGATGTTTAGGGTTTTCCATTGTTTCTCAATAATAATAGGCCTTCGATCCTCATTGTAACATAGTTCAGAGGCCAGTAGCTGCCACATCTCTTCTCAGCGATAAGCTACCAGCATCCCAGCTAGTTTATTTCCATTTTGTCTGTAAGCATATTTCAGTCATTTGTTATTAATGAAATGAAGTCTTATTTCCACTGCATCTCTGTGTTTATGTGTATTTATGTATTTCATTGTGTTCCTACATAAATCTGGATCAGTGGTATCAAAGCGGTCTACTCATTCTTGATCCTTCTTTGCATGTCCCAAATGAGGTCAGGTTATAAAGAGTTGGGGCTCGATCTAGTTGAACCTTTGCAAGATCAGCCTCGCAAAATCCGATGACCACTCATGGGGGAAGAAAAGAAAGATGAGGGAGCAGGAGATCTTATAAAAATGTTGCTCGAGGAGGCCTTCAAGAAGCAAAGGAATGCGATGATGGACAACTTTTCCTAGATTCTTCAACGGATTCCCATTGGTCGTGCATCGACATCCAACAGCCACTCTGGAGGCACCACTCCTTTTAAGGTACAAGTAAACTTTGACATTCCCATATTTGAGGGCCAAATAGATGCAGATGCCATAGATAGATGGTTGAATCTGTTAGAAGGATATTTCTCGGTTCATGACTTTTCTGACCGAGAAAAGATTACTTTTACACTCCTCAAAGCCGCCCCCCATGTGAAGGACTGGTGGAAAACCTACTCGGAGCAACAGGGCGAGGGAGAACCCTCTTTTTTCTTGGATGCACCCACTTGGAATTCTTTCGGAGATGCCATCAAGGAACAATATTATCCCGTGGGGAGTTATGAGGAAAAATACATACAATGGACTACATTGTGGTAGCAAAGGGACCAGGATGTGCATGAGATGATGAATTTGTTTCATACCCTATGCACAAAGTTGAGTATCGAAGATTCAGAGAAAAAATTGGTGTTAAAGTACCGCAATTTTCTGCACAGATACATTCAGGAGGAAATGGAGTTCCTCAACATCTCCTCGCTTGCTGTGGCATACCAATATGATGCCAAGATTGAGCAGAAGTTTAAACAGAAGAAGTGAGACTTTGGGTCTGTAAATCAGAAGAAAGGAAAAGGTACCCCCAAACCACAGAACAAAGGACCAAGACAAGGCGGGGTAGCCCATGACAACCCACCAAATCCACAAGAAAATAACAACACCACGAAGCCAAAAAAGGACACGGGGAAGTGGTGTGAGTTCCATAAGATCTCCACTCACAACACAAGTGAGTGTCAGGCCAAGAAGTCACTAGTAGCCGAGTTGAAGGCTTTTGAATCAGATGCATGCTCCGACTCTGAGTTAGAACCTGACAAGGGGATGATAGGGGGAAGCATATTATCGATGTGGATCCCAATGCCACAGTTGCCACCACAAATATCCAAAAGGAGGAACCAGAAGATCCAGAGGAGGTGGAGCGTATCTTCCATTCCATGATGTGGGTAATGGGTTCGTCGTTGTAGTTCATTTTCGACAGCAGGAGCCAGAAGAATCTCATCTCGGTAGAGGTCGTGAAGCAGTTGGGTTTTCCGACCACAACACACCCACAAACATACACCATCATGTGGTTGCAACAAGGACAGGACCTCCGCATCAGTCAACATTGTCGCCTCCCCTACAGCATCAAGCCCTTCACAGATGAGGTATTATGTGAAATTGCTCCTCTTGATGTTTTTGATGTATTATTAGGCCAATCGTACTTGTGGAAGAAACATGTTGTGTATGAGTCCAGGCCTTGTGCTATTATTATCACTTTGGGAAATAAGATGTACAGGATACCAGAGATAGCATCGCCTACCACTGTCTCTTTGATTACTGCAAAACAATGCAGTAAGCTCATTTCCAAAACTAGAAAATTTGTTTTCCTAATGATCCACCCTCAGGAAAAGAGGAATATTGTGGCCATGACCTCCAGACAGGGCCTGGCTTCATGAAAAAAATAGATGGATAAGGTCATGGAGGAGTACGAGGACATCTTCACCTCCCCCGCAGGGGTGTCTCTACACTGCCAGGTCAAGCACCCCATAGATCTGAACCCAGGTGTGTTGCTTCCCAATGGACCCATCTATCGATTCTCTATTTTGGAGAATGATGAAACCAAGAGGCAGATTCAGGAGGTGTTGTAGAAAGGTCACATCTGGCCAAGTTCATCACCCTTTGGGAGCTTGATTGTGTTGGTGCAGAAGAAAGATGGGACTTGGAGACTTTGCATTGACTATCGGGCACTAAACAAGATCATTGTTTGGAATAGGTACCCGATCCCATGGATTGATGACCTTCTGAACCAACTCAAGGGGGAAAAATATGTTAGCAAGATCGACTTGAATTTTGGGTATCACCAGGTACCAATCGAACCCTTTGATGTGTGGAAGACTGCATTCAAATCCAAGGAGGGCCTTTTCGAATGGTTGGTCATGCCTTTCAGGTTGACGAATGCCCCTGCAACCTTCATGAGGCTAATGGAAGACATACTGCGGCCATTCACCAACTCATTTTAGTGGTGTACTTGGATGACATTCTGATCTTTAGCCAAACTTGGGAAGAGCACCTCCACCACATCTGACAGGTCCTCCAAACACTGTGACAACACAAGTTTTGTGCCAATTTGGAGAAATGCACTTTTGGCATGACCTAGGTTCATTATTTGGGATACATTATGATGAGCAGGGGGTGCATGTGGATCCAACAAAGATCCAAGTCATTCAAGATTGGCCAGCCCCAACCACCCTAATAGAGCTCCACAACTTTTTAGGTCTTTCCAATTTCTACCGCAGGTTTGTGTTGGGATTCTCTCATATCACTTGGCCCTTGAGTCAAGTCACCAAGGGAGGAGATAAAGAAAAATTCTCTTGGTCTGAATCTCAATAGAAGGCGTTCGGGGAGTTGAAGCATCACCTCTACTCTGCACCAGTGCTCACATTATCAGACTTGCAACAACCATTTGAGATCGAGACATATGCCTCTGAATATGTTATTGGCGCAGTCCTTACTCAACATGGGCATCCAGTGGCATATCACAGTGAGACACTTTCCAACATAGTCTGGAAGTATCCCACTTATGACAAAGAAATGTATTCCATTGTGTAGGCTTTTCGACAATGGAAGCATTACATTTTGGGAAAGGAAATGGTCATCCACACAGACCACTGACCCCTGTAGTTCATACAAACACAAGGGAAGTTGTAGAATGATCACCATCAGAAGTGGTCCACATACTTGCAACAGTTTCATTTGAACATTAAGTACAAAAAAGGCAGCACCAATAATGTAGTAGGCTGCCTTAGTTGACCACCCATCGTGGCACTAACCACTGTGCTCAATTCTTATGGGCACAAGACTTCCAATTGGCTACTTCTCTACACAAGTGATCTAGAATTCGGCCACACATACAATACACACTTAGAGGGTAAGCAAGTTCCCAATTTTCACCTCTAGGATGCCCTGCTTTGTCACCTGGGACACCTTTATGTTCCTTCAAGCGAGTGTGACAAGATGTCCATTATGATGGCCTGCAAGAAGAATATCACAACAAAAGCCACTGCTAAACTCTTCTTTGAATGAGTGTGGGTGTACTTTGGGATCCCACAGTCTATCATCTCATATCGGGATAGTAGGTTCCTCAGTACATTTTGGTCCAGCCTTTGGTCGATGCTAGACACCAAGCTCACCAAGTCGACAACTTTCCATCCGAAAACTAATGGCCAGACAGAGGTCATCAACCGGATGATCATACACATTCTGCGCATGTACAATTCAAAGCATCCACGCACATGGGATGAGAGCCTCTGCTATGTACAACACAACTACATCTAGGCTCTCCATAGCTCAACCAGCCACAACCCCTTTCAAGTGGGCTTGGGATTCCAGCCACTATGTCCCATTGACATAGCCATGCCATTTGTGGTTACTCAAGAAGATTCAGCTCATGTCCAGTCTGAGGCTGACAAGGTAAAAAAATTCATTGAGCACATTCAACACATCTTCCAACAGGTTCATGACATCTTGGACAGAGCCAATGCTAAGTACAAGTAGTGACATGATCAACATCGGGTGCCACACAACTTCCAGGTGGGTGACAAAGTGTGGTTGCATTTGCAAAAGGAGCACCTCGCTAGACCCCATCGCAAGCATCGTTCACTTTGATATGGGCCGTACACACTCACCAAGGCTATAGGGGAAAATGTCTTTGAGCTCATCATTCCACCATTCCTTGGTCTGCACCTAGTGTTCAATTTGGACTGCCTTCGGCCCTACTTTCCACCTCTACTAGACACATCTGACATGGCAGAACAACTCACACCAATAGAGTTAAATCCAGACTACATGGAACAAGCCATAACTGATTAGATCATGGATACACAGATCAAGCACACCTGAAAATAAAGGATACTGCTATATCGAGTTGTCAAAGTAGGCCAACTCCTTCACCAAGGAAAGTGGCTCACCAGGGACCAAGTTCAGTAGAAGTTTCCTCATCTCATGGAGGAACTCAACACAATGGGGACCATTGCTTCCTAATGGAGGAGGAATGATCTAGGTGGATATTGGTGGCCACCCACCTATTGCACTTGGATCCCCACCATTGCTTCTTTCAGTTTTTCAGTTTCCGCACAATTTACTATTTTTAGGAGGTTTTCGGGTCCTGAACTTCTAGAGCCGTTTTGAGGCCTTAAACGACATTTTTTGGGAAAACGGGGAGCAACATAGATGATAGATCATGTTTCTCACCCAAAAGTTGTAGTCCTTGGATAGATATTTGTAACGAGGTATGGAACACATCAAATAGAGATCGTATGCCAAAGTTACGTCCCCGGGAAGTTGATGTACCAACTTACCCAAACGAGGCCCATAGTCTTGGAGTTTCATCTCCTAGAGTTAGGTATTTGGATGTTTAGGGTTTTCCATTGTTTCTCAATAATAATAGGCCTTTGAGCCTCATTGTAACATAGTTTAGAGTCTAGTAGCTGCCACATCTCTTCTCAGAGATAAGCTACCAGCGCCCTAGCTAGTTTATTTCCATTCTGTCTATAAGCATATTTCAGTCATTTGTTATTAATGAAATGAAGGATTATTTCCGCTGCATCTCTACATTTATGTGTATTTTTGTATTTCATTGTGTTCCTACATAAATCTGGATCACTTCTCACTCTGAATAAGCAATGCATAACAACAATCCAACTATGATAAAACCTTCAATTTAAGAGAATGAAAGCTTGGACTGAGCTTAGGCATCCAAATATAAAGGAACAAAAATATCCAACAAGGATTCTTGTATATGAGAGGTACCTAGATTCCTAACTAGAGATGTTGGTAGAGTATCCATGTGGGACACTACACTAACCCTATAACATAGTCTTAAGGTTCATAAGACTTACTTGTTTTTTATTTTTTTACTGTAAATCATATCCATCATGAATTTGTATTTTCGTCATCATTCATAACCTCGGTGTGTGTCATCTCTTAGGCATAGTAAAACTAGGAATCTATAGACTACAAAAAGAAATTGGCTTGATCTGATGGCAAGATACAATATTATTCTCTATCTAAGACATGCTGCCGTAAGTAAAATAGATAATTGGCTATGTTGATTGAAGAGGCATGCTAAAAGGGCCTTTAAAGAAACTACTCAAGATGTAGGCTCTGCATATGGTTGTAGTAGATTATGGGACCATTTCGGTCTAACCCTCTTCAAGTGTGCCCCTGAATGGTACTCAAAATCAACCTACTCTCAAGCTAGGCATTTAAAGTCTCCTTTCTTCGTATCACTAGTTCGCTTAATGCAAAGAAATTAGGTGCATGAAACTAGAGTTTTCAAGCATAATTTCAGATTCAATAATATCAATGATAAAACTAAAATGGATTATGACTTTCATATCAAAAAGAAAACTCTTAAATGATGGTATTCTCATGTTTCAATACTAGCATTGTGCTATTATTTGGAGAAGCTCTAAGGTAAAATGGACTATGCATTGTGCTATTATTTGGACAATGTTGCTTGTCATTGAGGCTTGGGTGAACTCTTATAGATTCTAGTGTGGAATCTAGAATAGCCATGCCATCAAGGTTCTTGAGAGGTAGGAATAAACCCCTAAGTCACACTGTTCTAGAACTATGGACTATACCACTAATGACTCATGTTTTGGTACCCTTGGGTTACTTAGAGCAGTTGTTAGAAGTCTATTATAAATTTCTGGAAATAAAATTTCATAACTGCATGTGGTTTGAGTTTGGAATTGGATCACTTTTCTAGTACAAGCACTAACAATGATTTATGTGGTTGATTCTATTGTTTTCTAGAACACTTGTCTCATAAATGCAGACACAAATACCATTGTTTCATTTCAACACTTCTTGTGGGAATTTTCACATCATATTTCATGAAGTTGTACTTCGATTTGACACCCTTTGATCAAACATTACTCCTTGGATCTTTCTAAATTCTCAGACTCAGGAATAAATTTCATCAATTCAAGCTAGGCAAGACTCCCACTTGCAATAAATCAACCCCAATGGAATAAATTTTCATAGGGAAATTCTTCCCATCACACAATTACTGCAGCAGTTTGAAATTTTTAGTTTCATACATATAACAAACAACTTGAATATAGAGGTAGATAGGATCACTAATCAAGCTTCTTTGAAGATGGCCATCTCCATAAGGATTTGCCAGTTTTATTAGACTTCTTAGTTTGCTTGTTGGTAGTATTTGTAAGATATCTTCTCTTATACTTTTACATCCAAAATTTTCCTAGGTCCTTTTCAGAGCAATACATGTTTTCATTTATACCATATATAAACAACCCCATTAGCTAAATCATCAAAACATGATTAAATATATCAGTTTCAGGTCCACTTGGATTTATCCAAGCACTAGTTTAGTTGCATTAATAATATCATTGAGAAAAGGAAAAGTTATTTTTATAAATGCAATGCACATGAAAATAACAATAGATAAAAATTATAGCGGTGATTACTTTAAGGACAATACTTCTCATGGTATTTTGGAAGGGAAATGTCCCCCTACCTTCTATTTTTATGGAGGTTGAGTAACCACAACAAAATAGGCACAAATTACAATGTTCATTCATATAGCTCCAAGAACTTAGTGGAAGCTTCCCCCCTAGAGTCCATATTGCCTCCATTTTGTGCAATGGACTTCAGGATCTTTCCCCATTCAACTAACAAGTAGTGAATTGCAGGTTGAAGGTCTTGCGGCAACAATTCCTCTTGTAACCACCCTTGACTCATGGCCCAAATTCCTCCACTAAGCATAACTTATAATGGAGAAAGGAAGCCCATAAATTTCTTCATCGATGTCTTAAATAATTTCAAGTATATTCTCTTCTCTTTACCTCCATTTCGACATAGATTTCCAAATTTCATGAGCCATTTGTAGCTACACGTTTGATGTGTGCATCTAGCTATCAAAATATCTCAACCAAATTTTTACTTTTGGAGTATAGAATATTACCTTAGTTACAATTAGAAGGTAACAGTTCCCAGACAAGAATTGTTCAATTCACAAACAACTCATGTTGCATGTTCCCACAAAAAAGTCATCTTACATTGACACAATGCTTATCAATGAAAACAAATAATGTCCAAGGTTACTCTAGGCATGAATTTTAGTTTAGATTGGAGACTCTGTGATTCTACAACCCTGAGGATTGAAATACTTATGTTCTTTCCTAGTGATGTGTTGGCACCAGGCCGAAGAGGAAAGAAAAACAATCGTGGGAAAGAAAGCGTGCAGAAAACTGAAGTAACAACTGGCAGAAGAGAAGCACACGCACATGCAAGAAAGTGTGCACAAAGGAAAGCGACAACTGGAGGAGTAGAAACATGTGTATGGAAAAAATACCTAACGTAATAAGGGTTAGGTTTTTTATAATATTCAGAAAAAAAGGCTGAAGAGCTCGAAATGTATAAATATAGATACGAAAGCATCATATGAGAGAGTTCATTAGTAGTTGTTAGCAAGTTTCTTCTATAATGTTCTGAGCAGTACGAACTGATTTTGTAAGCTATTGAGAAAGGGAGACTTGAGGAGAGGTATATCTGAGGATTAGACCACAGGCCGTGGAGCCTGGTGTGATCTAGTTCACCTCGTATAGATCTTACCCAGTGTTTGTGGAGAATTGTAAGTGCAAGGTGCCCGAATTGTAGAACTGTCATAATACAAGAGCCAAGAGACAAATCTTTATGGACGTAGCCTAGGAGGGGGTGAACCACAATAATTCTTGTGTAATATGTTAAATGTATGCCTAAGTCTTCTTTCTTTCAGCAATTGATGGTTAAACTTAATGAATGAATTATTACTTGGTTATGGATTTGTTTATAGTGAACTTCAATTGACTTATGGGATACTTGTATGCGAATACAAGGAATAGGTGATCCCCTTTACGACTCACCGTATCTGACCCTATCTAAGAAACACCCATTCCCTACTCTGTCCTAGGCTGTAAACACCTGAGTCTTATAGCCACCCATTTAAAGTTATCTTGAGTGAGAATGCACAATGCTTTCCAGTGTTGTGTTGCCTTCTAGTTTACGAGGAGGGCCGATAGTTTTAAAGGCTTTGTTGGAACCCCGAATGACATGAAACTTGGTTCAATAACTCATATAACCCCCAAAGGGAAGTAAATCAGACCAACAAATGGTTTCGTTGTCGTGTTAAGAGGAACAAGAAAGGACTGAGTAAATGAGAAGGAATGAATAAAGAACCAGAGGAAGAGTAATGAGCCCTTAAAAGGGGATGTTGAGACCTTGGAACCCCATGAGAGAAAAAATCGAGGGCTGATTGAGAACCATAGAACTAGAATTTGAACAAAAAGACAATAGAAACCCCAATATCACACCGTGTAAATACCTAGATAAATATGTATTTACAGATCCACACAGTTTTTTCTATGATTTTTTTCATCTACTACAAAAGTGGTCTGAATGTTAAAGAATACCCACTCAATGAATCAGATTCGACAGCTAGATTGGACCCCAATACAGATCCAACAGCTACAACAGGTGAACAACAAATTCACCCACACAGTCGACTTTTGTCTTGATAGTATTGTGGCAGGATTTATCACATAATTCACGGTAGACACAACAAAGTCATACAGCGTAGCCGAGAAAGAGTTCCTACGAGGACCTAGAGGAAGGTACATCTGATCACTATATACTTCTATCAAGACACTACTATATAACAAGGGTGTGATGACAATGGAATCAGATAGCTAGACTTCCCTGCGCACATGGGGGAAGGGGGGAAGCACTGACAGAGAAAGGAGGAATGGAAGGAGGGAAGGCTATAGAGAAGAAGGAGGAGGAACCCTTGGACCCGATCTTGATGGATGACGACCAACTCAAGTGGATCTTGGTGTCATCAGGAACGACGCATAGCGAAGCACCCTACCAACATAAGGTAAATACCAAGAAGAGAGTCATAGCTGAGAGGGAGGGCTTGGCCAGTGATGAGGAAGAGGTAGAGGATCTCCAGGCTATGGAGCAGATTGAGAAAATCTTGCGTGTCGCATATGAGAGGAAAACAAGAGGCCCAAGAACAGGAGGAGAAGACAACCATATTTTCAATATTAATGTCAATGTGGAACCCATAAACCCATTTGTGACCAATACACCAAAAAGAACACCACCGTCTAGACAACCAAAGTTTGAAGGAAGTTCGACAGCAGGAAGTACATCGACACAAAGGGAAACAACTGGAGGAGCCAGTTCAGGCAGCCTTAGTCAACTATCTACACTGCGCAGAGGAGCGAATAGCTCACTATTTGGAATGGCAGGACACAAACCCACCATCAAATTACCAGAGTTTCAAGGAGAAGCAGCAGAAGACCCCGAGAAGCATCTGTTCATTTGCGTAAAGATCTGGGAAGAAAATAAGATCATTGATGCAGACACTAAACTCGCGCAGCCAACGATCACGCTAAGGGACCACACACTACATTGGTACATGAGTCTAGACATGAACAACATTCCTAGAATGACAAGGACATTGGACGACATTAAGAAACTATTGATCAACGAGTTCCGGAAGCCAAGCTCAGAGGATAAATACATGAATGAGATTATTGAAATAAGACAGAAACTAGGAGAATCGGTATGGGATATTGATCAAAGATTCAATCGATTAAAAGGAAAGTTAAAATACCTCATGACCGACATGCAACACCAGCACCTGTTTGTCAACTCACTACTCCCACACTTAAAATATCTGTTACGACAACAAAATTTTCAAACGCAGGCAGAGGCTCTATAGGAAGCCTTGCAATTGGAAGAGAATTAGTACCAGCAGATGGACCCGTCTATCGAAGAACTGAAGGAGGACCTAAAGAACTTAACATTTCAGCTGAACTAGAATAAGAACAATGATAAATGAGAAGCAGTTTGGTGCACTACCTGCAAGACATAAGGACAACATAAGAATGAATGCCCAACATTCACACAGTATATGGCGACAGTAATGCCAAACCCACTACCACAGGGAGGATTATGGTGCGAAATATGTAAGAAACTAGGTCACGACCCTTACCATTGCACGATGATGTAGAAATACCAAACAGTCCCCAAGACCTCATATTGCACCTTTTGCAAGTCAGTAGGCCATGACGATAAAGATTGCAGAACTATGGAACTGATGCGGGAAAGAACATCTTATGCATACAGGGTACAAGAAGAAATGATGACTAGGCAGGCAACACCATAGTTCAATCAATCCCCAACACCATACAACACGACGCAACAATAGTATAATATTGTGTTGCAACCTTACAACAATACGTAGCCGCAGTACAACCCAACACAACCTCTGTAAAATTCCTCACAGTATAACCAGGGACCATAGTACAACCCACCATGAGGTGACCACGTAGATTATAGAGGAGCAGGATGAACCAGAGGAGGTTTCAGACATGACAGAGGACCTATCACATGTCACAATTGCCAGCAACCAGGACATTATGCATGGGAGTGTCCCCTGCCACCAACGAATTGTATGTATTATCGCGCATCAGATTTCAGCCGAAGCAAGGGATGACGGTTGGAACATCAATATAGTCACTCGAGCAGGAATGAAAACAGGGAACGATGAATTTCAATAGGAACCAATGGATAAAGAAGAAGATTGACCCCAAGAAGAATTTTGATGCGCATAAGGAGAAGGATATTTTTACAGAAGCTTAACAAGAATTCCAGAAGGAGAATAGTGCGCCGACCACACAACAGAGCATGGAAGCTCCGAAATACGAAATGCCACCATCCATGGACCATACCAATCGAATGCAACCTGAGGAACAAGTAAGTACAATCAAAGAGTTTTTGCAATCATGCATCCAAATTTTAAATGATCCCTCATCCATCAAGATATTACAGAACATCCTAGAACAATGTAGTGGTGAAACACAATAGAAGCCATAATTGAAAACCATCAACCACCTACACACAAGAAGAAGAACAAGGAGGGAATTCAGATTAAATGCTAACATTGGGGATTTCAATATGGGAGATATTATACTAGACCTAGGATCCGAAGTAAATGTACTACCAAAATCCACATAGAAATGCATGGGAGAGCCTACACTGGGATATTCAACGGTTCAGTTAAAAATAGAAAATCAACATAGAGTCCTACCAATAGATAGACTAAAAGGAGTGATGGTATACCTAGATGGGGTGCGCACTAAGGCAGACTTTGAAGTCATCGAAATAGTAGATAGAACAACACCTTACCCAACTCTACTTGGGTTGGATTGGGCTTTTGGCAACCAGGCGATATTTAAATTATAAACCAAAAAAATGACATTTGAGTTGGGGGACTATAGGGTCATATTCCCACTCGACCCATCAAAAGGTGAAAGGTTTGTAGAACCCACTTGCTTGGATTTAGAAGAAATTGACCATTTGTACAGAACAACTACGCGCAATATGGATTATATAAACCCAACTGCAGATGGGGTACTTAGTTGGCGTAACATTACTTCATGCACAACATACTTAGACACCAGGTTAGAAAATAGGCAACAAAGACTACACAAAGTATCCATGAGAAGGTGTGAAAGAATAGACCACACAACAAGGTGGATTGGCACAGAAATCAAAGAACGACCCAGCTTTTATGGGCTAAATGATTTGGAAAATTTCTTGACACAATATGAAGATCAGGTACTAGAAAATTAGAGATTGCTAGCACTAGATTTAGCATTAAAATCTACACCCGCCAGATGGTGGGGTGCACACAAAGAAACTATCACAAATTGGTACCAATGTAAGAGATTACTACGCATAAGGTTCGATGCAGAATGGACAGGTAACAAACAACATAAATATGATGGACTAGGCACACCAACAAAACACTTGGAGGCGTGTCACACGCTATGGAAAATGACACCACCGGAGGAATGGTCTCACCACTTCATTCATACTTTAGAGGGTATACCAGCGAATTGGTATACAGACCAGGAAATGCGTAAAGGAACCAAGACATGGGT
Organism: Picea engelmannii; assembly: GCA_009831015.1. Taxonomy (NCBI): domain Eukaryota; kingdom Viridiplantae; phylum Streptophyta; class Pinopsida; order Pinales; family Pinaceae; genus Picea; species Picea engelmannii. The sequence goes on from ML776824.1 coordinate 1,030,499, forward strand.
AACATTCCAACAAAACTTTACAATGACTTTCTAATTCGACCACGAGAACCCCAATATAGATGTGACCCTGAAATGGATTAGAAACGTCATATTCATTGAAGAACTAGAAGTAGAAACTATCATAGAGATACAACAATGAAATAAGAAGACAGTCAAGGATCTACTATCATGCTACCATGTACAGGATGAAGCTCCGGATAAAGATGATCCGCACAATATTCAGATCAAGGAAGTCAAAGGCGAGAGAGATGTGGAAGGCCCACTCTTAGAGTCAGAGGTCATCTCTGCGCTAATCAAGGTAAAGAAGGTTAACATAGAGACCACCGAGTGGCCCAATATGGTCAGCATTGGAGACTATTGGGATGAACAGACACTAGAAAGCATCATATAATTGTTACGTGAATACAACAACCTTTTTCCCATAACCTTTACAGAGATGAAAGGAATAGCAGGAGAATTTGGAGAAATGAAGATACAACTCAGACCTGATGCGAGACCCATTAAGCAATGACCATATATATTGAATCCCATATATAAATAGAAATTTAAAGGCGAGATCGATAGGATGCTCGAGGCTAGAATCATCGAACCAATTGAAGAATCAGAATGGATAAATCCGATGGTAGTACAGGTCAAGAAATAGGGAAGAGGGATCAAAATATGCATCGAATTGAGGAAGTTGAACGATGCATGCCTACATGACCCATTCCCCACGTCGTTCACGAACGAAGTACTCGAAAATGTAGGAGGCCACAAAGTCTACTCATTTACCGATGGATTCTCAAGATATCATTAGATTAAGATAGCATAGGAGGATAGACACAAGACCACGTTCACGACAAAATGGGGATCTTACCAGTATACGGTCATGTCGTTCAGACTAAAGAATGCACCTGCGATCTTTTCTAGACTAGTCATCATAGCATTTAAGGAGTTCATCCATCAATTCCTCGAAGTTTACCTGGATGATTGGATGGTCTATATCCTGTTAAAAGACCATGTGGAAGTACTACGACTAATGCTAGAATGATGAAGACAGTGCCATATATCACTAAATATCAAGAAATGCATATTTGGGACACCGTTCGGGATACTATTGGGACACATAGTATGCAAACAGGGTTTGCTAGTGGATCCGTCCAAAATCACGGTCATTGTTAATATGCCAGAGCCGAAAACAATCCGCCAACTCAAAGCAACATTAGGACACATGGGATATTATAGGAAATTCATCAAAGGCTACGCGCAGATTACAACACCAATGGAAAAACTATTAAGGATAAAAAGTATCAATGGAACGACGAATGACAACACGGTCTAGATACCCTAAAGGAGGAGATGGTCTCTGCACCAATATTGGTATTTCCAAACTAGAAGAAGACATTCCATGTACATGTAGATGCATCAGTGATCGCACTCAGAGCTATCTTGGCACAACTAGGAGTAGGAGACTTGGACCACCCGATAACGTTTGCAAGTAGAAAATTATCAGATTCAAAACAAGATTATAACATGACAGAAAGAGAAGTCCTAGCTATGGTTTATGCACTACAAAAGTATAGACATTACCTACTGGGAAAACACTTTAAGATGTTTACATATCACTCATCTCTGAAATACCTAGTCAACAAGCCAGTGTTGGGGGGAAGAATCTGTCAATGGCTATTATTGTTATCACTGAAATTTCATCCACACAGGGCGACAAGAACTCTGCATCGTCAACACAGGATTGGAGTCATTCATGGCACAGGATTAATTCCTCAGCATTGCAAAAGGGTCAAAAAACTATACAAATGATCAAAAATTCAAAGGCGCTTTACAGAACATGGGCACGCGCGCGTAACAACATCGTACAAGGTGTGCCTACGCGCACGAGGTGCGGCTGTTGGGTGAAAAACCCGCGCGCCTGCTAAACGACGCATTTATTGAAATTGGTCGGCCTCCCAACCACTAATGGATCAGCTCCCAAGTCTATTTGACACCAAATCCGAGCTCAATCCTCATGGTGGGCTGGTCAAAGACCTAATTATGCCCTAAAGAGCCTCTTTTCACACACAAAGGAGGTTACATAATGATCCAATGCTTGGCTATAAAAAGCCATGAATGACCACCATTT
>ML776824.1:1038241-1053197 GCA_009831015.1 Picea engelmannii
ACCCCCCCTGCTACGACCGGGGGCATGCGACAGAAGAAGGAGCCCATAGCTCCACTTCCTCCACGCATCTCACCACCTTGCGCATTGTGTGACAAGGAGGGCCACCAAACCAACAACTTCCCATCACTACCAGAGTTACGGAATTTGATTCCCCCCAATCCAACCCCCACACCACTCACTACTACTGCTACCACTCAACCTTACAGTAGTAAAGGGTTGAAGACCAAATTCGCGTGTGCCATCTATTCTGAGTATGGTCATTACACTCATCATTGTCCAGCACTACCTCGTTTTTGGCAGGCATTAGCAATCGTCAGCCGAGACTTTCAGAACAACCCACGCCCTTCTACGACATCCACAACACCTATCACTGACATTCGCTATGTCATGACTTCAGTCAATGAACGCATGAGATGTACGTGCTCTCTTTGCGGTTCCTTGGCCCATTTCACATACCAATGTCCGATGATCATCGAATATCGACAACGTCAATTGGCCCTGCTACACCGACCCACAGCAGAGGTAATTGACCTTACTTCGCCACTGGCGGATCTTCACGTCATTTCTCCCGAGCCCGAGGCACTCCCAACGCCTCCGTGGTTCTTAGATGACGTATCTGACGATCTACCCCGTAACCCCCCTAAACCTCTCATACAACCCCCCATACCTACCCTACCCAAAATTTTGAAACCTATAACTATGCAGGATGTTCAGACCACTAACCTGAAACTCGCACGCCGGGAAACGGATGCCTCGTGCTCTCACAATCGCTCAATCTCCTCTCGATCTGCTCTGGAACCCACTGAAGCAGCAGGTACAAATGAGGTGGCAATGTGGGCCCTACAGCTATATATAGGGTTTTTTCCCAACTTCCACTCACCATTCCGGGAGCCCACGACGTCCATTTTTCGAACCGTCTTCAGCCATGGGATCAGCGTCCCACCGCCTACATCATGCCTGTCCCTGGGCCGCTTTTTACCCGGTGCCCTCGGGGCACCTTTTTTGCACATCATGGCCAGGTACGCACGCGCATTGTCACATTTATCTACTATATGTTCATATTTGGTATTCTCTTCAGATATTGTTCACTTTGGGTATTTGGTTGTTTTGTGTGCAGGTACTTGGTCATCCTCTCTCCACATCATTCCTTCAGGTATATACTCAGCACTGGCATGTAGTCTCTCCCGCTGTATTTCATTTACATTTCCAGTCATTTCCTCTGATATTGGCCTTTAGGACACCCTTTTCCGGCTCTGCAGTACCCACACCTCCATTTGATTCTTCGGTACTGTAATCCGGTAGCATTCTCACCCACATGAGTTGTCCCATTCATAGCACCTTTTTGCACTTCTGACACTCATGCTGTTCTTTCCCTTTAGGGATGGGAGTCCCATTAGTCTATTATCATGTTGAAGCTCAACCACATACTCCTTCTCATTTTGCTAGCTTTCCCACATGGACTCCCAGATCATCGCTTTATGCTTCAGTTCTTTTTTTCCTGCACCTCCGCAGGATCATGAACCCTCCATTTCATCCACCATTAGTTTTCCCATCTGCGAACCTATCTTCATTTCTCATACAGAAACTTGCCAATGGGGCCCCCACCCTTCATCAATTTTCCAAGAAGTTTTTTCCCTCCCAGGGGCACTCATTTCCCACTGGGGCACCCGTTTCTGTATTTGTACATTTTTCCCAAATTATTTCATTATTTATTGTACAAACGCCTTCATTTTCAGTCATTTACTTTTGTCGTCACCATTGGAGACCTGCTTTATTTTGGCCACACGCAACCCATGTCACCCTTGGTTGGAGCCTTACTTCTCATTTACCCTCACTGGCATTGTCTATATATTCAAAGTACTACCCAGGTCACTTACCTTTATCCTCTGGATTTGTTCACCTTGTCCCACCTCTGGCACAACTTTTCCCTGATCTTTTCGTCCCCCTGACACTCGATCTTGTCACATGGTTGCAGCCACGCCTTATATCATACACCCTCCAACTAAGGGCAGTCTTGAGTCATCCACCTTCTTTACTTCATCCATGTACCTCTGCCACTTCTCCACTACAGTAGATTCCACGAATCCCTTTGCTTCTGGGAGTCGCGTCCTCCTTTTGTCGACATCAACACACTTTTCCAAAAGGGCGACAGTATCTTGATTCTCATTTCCCATTCAATGAGAGATCTCGGACGACACAGGGGGAAACACCATTGCTCCATGATGTCGTTGACCCCCATAACATTCGACGCCAACACTTTTTCATGTTGCGGTGGGTCTTACTTTGCGACTATTGCAGTATTTATTATCAGTTGCCGAAGACCTCTGAACTTCGTAGGGCCACCGATGCCCACATCACCGTCGCTGTTTACTTCCACGACCATTACCGCTGGTTCAGAGTATGTCCCTTTGCAGAATTGTCTTCTTCCTTTACCATTCCGCCCCCGAGGGCGCTGCAGTTGTCTACACCAACACTTCAGACATTTTTTCAGAGTTACATCATACGAGCATGGGGCATGCCCGCCTTGTTTGTACACACTTGTATATTGTTACACACCTTGTAGAAGGTCGGATTCCACCGGTTCCTTTCTTCTCCAACGGATTGCTCTTCACGGTCTCATCCTTGCTCTCCCTTACAACACCATTCTCCATAAAAGAAACATTGATGGATTTCGGCTATACGTTTTTCTCCTAACCTCATCCATCAGGGGGCATCTGTTATCACTGAAATTTCGTCCGCACAGGGAGACAAGAACTCTGCATCGTCAACACAGGACTGGAGTCATTCATGGCACAGTATTAATTCCTCAGCATTGCAAAAGGGTCAAAAAACTATACAAATGATCAAAAATTCAAAGGCGCTTTACAGAACATGGGCGCGCGCGCGCGCGTAACAACATCGTACAAGGCGCGCCTGCGCGCACAAGGTGCGGCTATTGGGCGAAAAAACCGCGCGCCTGCTAAACGACACATTTATTGAAATTGGTTGGCCTCCCAACCACTAATGGATCAGCTCCCAAGTCGATTTGACACCAAATCCGAGCTCAATCCTCATGGTGGGCTGGTCAAAGACCTAATTATGCCCTAAAGAGCCTCTTTTCACACACAAAGGAGGTTACATAATGATCCAATGCTTGGCTATAAAAAGCCATGAATGACCACCATTTTCTCAAGGAATTCTTTGTATTGTTATGCTGCTGAGATTGCTAAGGACTCATTCTTTGGCAACACACATTGTAGGCTGCATTTCATAAGCTATTCACCCCTCACTTGAGTGAATAAGCTTGGAGTTCTTTCACCCACATTTCCATCTTTTCTTTGTAAGGAGAGCAATCAGTTGAGGGCCTCAAGAGCCTTCCATTGGAGAGGGAAGAGAGCCAAGTCCTCTTTCTCCATTGTGTATCTTTGGATTTCATCAATAAGATCAACTAATACATTGGTGATATTGGTCCATTTACATTTGTTTTTCATTTTCTCACATGCTCATAGTTTTAATTAGTTTTAATTTGATTTCTGTTTATAACTTAGTTGTTTCTCTTTCTAACCTTTTACCTTACAGCTGTCATGCCTAGCAGAGCCCAACTGGTCATGTAAGCACTCATAATTTGCTCACACAGTGACGAATTGGGTGCAAACAATTATTATTTCAAGAATTTGACTTTGAGGTAATAGTTAAACTAGGAAAAATGAATGTAGGGCCTGAACACCTATTGAGGGTCACAAACATAGAGGAACCAACGAATTTAGAAGAAAACTTTCCAAATGCATAGCTATTCTTAGTACAGATTGTTGACGATCACTTCGCAAAGATCATCTAGTACTTAAACACAAGTACTATTCCATAAGAATATACCACTGCGCAGAACAAGAATCTGGTAGTCCATGTAGCCGACTATTAATTGATCGCAGGACATATATACAATATGGGCGCAGATAGCATCTTGCGAAGATATGTACTAGCCCACGAACGACCAAGAATTTTAGCAGAAGCCCATGAGGGAATAGAAGGAGGGAATTATGTAGGAAAATCTACCACGCAGAAGGTACTATGCACAGGATTATGGTGGCCATTGATCCACAGAGACTCAAAGAAATACTGCTCGCAATGTGACATCTGTCAAAGGGTAGGCAAACCCAATAGAAGGGACGATATGCCACTACAACCACAAGTGACACTTCAGGAATTCGACAAATGGGTGATAGACTTCGTGGTACATATTAACCCACTAGCAAAAAGAACAGGGGAAAGATATATCATCACCATGAAAGAATACCTAACAAGATGGGCAGAAGCCACGCCAGTAAAAGATTGCAGCGTAGAGACAACTGCACACTTTTTGTTTGAACATGTAATTACTAGATTTGGGTGCCCAAGAATTTTGATGAGAAACCAAGGAATGCACTTCATAAACAACACCATCTGAGCGATGCTAGAAGATTTTGAATTTCATCACCAGAGAAGCACACCATACCACCCACAGGCAAATGGCACAGTAGAAGCCTTCAAAAAAATCCTAGAAAATGCCTTGACAAAGATATGCAACGTCAATAGGGACGATTGGGATCTCAAGGTACCAACACTACTATGGGCGTATAGAACCACATATAAAAAGATGACTGGTCACATGTCCTTCAAACTAGTCTATGTTCAAGAAGCAGTAATTCCCTTAGAATTTTTAATACCCAGTCTATGTATAGCATCCATTACACAAATGACAGAATGAGGCGCAATACAGGAAAGACTAAATCAATTACTGTCAATGGAGGAAGACCGAATCTTGGTAGGATTTCATCAACAAGTACAGAAAGCAAGAGACAAACCTTGGCATGACCGCCACATCAAAAGGAAGACGTTCAAGAAGGAGATCTAGTATTACTTTATGATAGTAAAGAATTACAGCACCCAAGAAAGCTGAGAATGCACTGGCTAGGACCATACGAGGTAAAAACTATCACAGACGGAGGAGCTATACAGTTAAGAGATCTAGTGGGCACAAACCTCAGAGGAATGGTAAATTGGAGTCGACTGAAGTTGTACAAAGACAGTCAACCACCCACCACACAGTAATATATATATATATATATAAGGAAACACATGGGAAAGACCGAAAAAGAAGGCTGACAGGACAACAAAAAGAAGAATTAAAAAAATCCAAGGACAGAGGGGATGCCACATTAAACGTGCCAACTGGAGATGGCAGAGCAGGCATAATGGCAAGTACAAAACCACCGCAGATGCATTGAACCTACAATTATGGTGCATTAATCACACAAGGGAGGAAAAATTCCTCGATAAGCTTCATGGCGAGCCCATACAACACATGAGCACAATAATAGTTAATCTATTCATGAATAGAGAATAGGAGAAGAACACTAGTAGCAAGAATGAATAGAGTGAAACCACAGAGCTTACCAAAGCTATTCAAACCCCACCATCGTTCAACAGACCCCATTATGGCACCACTGAAACTTGTGGAACTAGGCCATACAGCCAGATCAACCAGGACTCAAACAAGGTCGCAAGGACCACCAGAAGAAAGTGAAAAACAACCCCCAGAAATCGTCGACATTGATGAAATCCCGTCGCCAGAGGAAATTCTAGTAGAACCTACACCCATACTCGAGGAGGCCCCAAAACCACAAACAGAGGCCATGGAATAGGATACACCAGTAGCAGTGCATGAGCCCTAACACAAATAAGAAGAAACCCACCAGGGAATACCACAAAAGAACACTGAAGTAGTCGTAGGAGCCACGAGAAGCACATAGAACCCGGATGCAGCAATGTAACCAGACGCCCCACAAGGACCCATCCCAAATTCCTTTTCGGCCAAGACGACAGGGGAAATGGCCATGGATTGTGAAGAATGGATGGCAAAGGAGCAACCCGAAGTTGTTGGAACCTCGAACCGACCATCGTGGTAGGAGGACCGAATTCAGATACCAAGTTCACCTTGAAAGAAACCGGCTGTAGATATTGTGCTACCTCGCATACCATAGGGAGTACAGGTGGACCCATAGCTATTAGGTCATGTCAAGAAGCTCAATTATTTTTACCATGATGTAGAAGACGACAAGAAATACCCATATCTTGCACCGCAGGATTTTATGCAAAAAATAGTCATGAACCAACTCAGATAATCTATCACTCAACCACACTAGTGGGCCACTGGATTGGACAGAACAAGAATTCTAGGGTTGTTGAAGATACCACACTTTGGCAGAAGACAATATGCGACGGCATGCATCAAACAACTGTTAGAAGTTACGGATGGAGGGGATATATGGTTGGACAAACCTGTCCACATAACAATCCAACTCATCACACAAATAATAGGTCTACCCACCAGAGGTATGGATCCCACACTGATCCTGGATGATAAGGCCAAGGAAAAAGAATTGGCAGAAGAGATGAAAAATAAATACAACACGGACAGAGGAACAAGAGGCATTATAATTAAACGAATCAATGATGTCGCGACACAATTGATTGCAAAGATCTTAGCCTACAAACTATTACAAAAATGCCACAAAAACAAAGTACCGACAGGAGTCATTTTTGTGGCAGCTTAGTGTGCAGAAGGCACCTTCATGAGTTAGGCTCCATAGCTATCAAACTTGTTCTAGATAGAATGAAAAGATGCATAGGACGTAGGTACAAAATTTCATTACTCATGGTTGATCACTCTCATAGCTTTCATGGGATGGAGATACCCATAATACGTCGTCTTTTCTACCACACCACAACTAGGGGGAGCAAGATATCACATCTTGAGAGCTAGAACACTAGCCAAGAAGAAGAAGGAGAACATAATTGTATTTGAAGAATACCTACGGGAGATACTGGAAGCCATCGGCCGAGCATGAAGAATAACACCAAAGGTTGTCCCAAGATACAGGGATATCGCTAATTTTTGGGCTAGGTGACAAGCCATGTGGATAAAACCAAGGTAAGACCCAAATAAATAGTGGCTACAAATGCGCTACTGTGTCACTGATGGTGATATCGACATGATCATCAGTGAATGGCCTGATGAATGGAGGATAACAAATATACCCAGAGGAGTACTGGCACAAACATCAAAAGGAGGGGCTGCGCAGGTGGAGACACGGCCTCCACAAATACCAGTACCCAAGAGACAAAGAACAGGCCAACCCAAGTCAACTCAGGTAGACAATGGCTTAGAGAAACCAGAGACCCAAAAGGGAGGAACAAAAACCACCCAGCAGACCAAGGGATACAAAAAACCAACTGAGGGAACACGAGAAACCACACCAAACCCCATCACACAGGAACCAAGGGGGGTGAAGAGACCAAGGGTACAGGGTGCAAGTGCACGTAAGAAAATGAAGGTACAACGACCACAATTGAACTACACAATCATGGACGATGATGGAAAGATGATTGCCAGGATGGTCCAAGACTGCCTCGCAGAATATTTTGATTATGTCGCACACCACTGGGATGAACTGCAAAAGGAACTGACAAAAATGGGACATCTCCTTAAGAGATTCAGGGAAGCGCAGATCATGAGCACCAGTAGAGGCATAGAGCCATCGACCACATAGGCCACAGAAAGGGTGGAGGTAGAAGAATGCGACCCAGTTCTTCCCATACCATGGTCACACTCAACAGTTTACATAAATCCTAGCATGTTGTGAATGGACGAATTGTAGGACAGACACCACTGAAAGATTTGGATCAAATCCAATTGGTGTTAACACGGATGCCATCAAAAGAACTACAAAAACTATAGGTTAGAGTCGACCACGAGATGTAAGCTCGAGCACATAAAAACTTAGTCGAGCTACAACAAGTAACAAAGAGGCAAGAGGCACTGGAAATAGTTTGCGCACAGGCTCAATCGGAAACCAAGGAGGAGAAAGAATGCATAAACGAGATGGAATGGAGAGTGGAAGAAGATTTCGAGAAACTTCCAACCACTACGCAAGGAAACGAACTCCCAGCTGCATAGAATATCGACCAGATTGCACAGGTAATTGATTAGTATCAAAAGGAGATCGAGACTCTCTACAGACAGATTAGACTGAAAACCCCACCACCAGTGAAGGAGAAAAGGAAGTAGGAAGCCACAAGATAGCTACCAGAGTTGGAAAAATAGGTCAGCACGACAGCCAACTTGCTGGAGAAAGGGGGTAAAAATAGGTCAGTAAAAATCTTTGTGGATGTAGCCCAGGAGGGGGTGAACCACGGTAATTATTGTGTAATATGTTAAATGTATGCATAAGTCTTCTTTCTTTCATCAATTGATGGTTAAACTTGATGAATTAATTATTACTTGGTTATGGATTTGTTTATAGTGAACTTCAATTGACTTATAGGATACTTGTATGGGAATCTAAGGAATAGGTACTCCCCTTTACAGATCATGGTATCTGACCCTATCCAAGAAATCCCCCATTCCCTACTCTATCCTAGGTTGTAAACACCTGAGTCTTACATCCACCCATTTAAATCTATCTCGTGTGAGACTGTGCAGTGCTTTCCAGCGTTGTGTTGCCTTCTGGTTTACCAGGAGGGCTAATAGTTTTAGAGGCTTTGTTGGAACCCCGAATGACATGAACCTTGGGTCAATAACTCAGATAACCCCCGAATGGAATTAAATCAAAATAACATGATGTGAAGGTTGAATTAAGAACAAAACACAATCTTTCTAGTGATGTTTCAACAACATAAATTAAACAAGATATATGCCAGGTAATTGTTGTAATATCCTGGTCTAGCATTCAATAAAAATTAAACAGTCTTCAAATAGATACATTCACTATCTAATCCTCAAAATACTAAGTGGAAAAGTTTAGGATTACCTGATATAAAATTTGATGTCTAAACAAGACTGAATTGTTTCAGCATTGATTATGTCTTTATCTTCTCTTGAATCGTCCTATTGCTTTTCCCTACCAATACCCTCATCCACGAAATTACCAATACCACGAAATTGGAACCTAAGACCAAAGTAGAAATAGATTGTTAGAACATATGAATCTATATGTAATCTAAATAGCATGCAAACAAGAAGAGAAAACATATATAAAAAAAAAAACATAGCCAGGAATGTTATATTATGTTATTAGCATAGGAGTAGACGAGTGTTGGTTGAAGGTTATAAGATCCAAATGCTTAGTGTGCATGGTTGTCATAAGTTACATTTCATACTAACAACAACTCTTTATAGGTGTTGGAGGGTATTATTATATTGTTGTTGGCTTGAATTTGAACTAAAATAAGGCAATGCATCACCTCAATATATAATTGTTTATTTAATTGTTTTCCTTTGTGTGAGAAAGGAGGGATGAGTGCATTTTGTTTCTGCATAAGAGAATAGAGATCTAACTAAATTAATGACAACCAAATGAAGGAATATGTAAAATTTTAGTCTTGCACATAGCTACATCACATTCTCTTGTATATCGAATGCTTACTCATCCCATTGTTTTCTCCACTGATCTTGGAGGGTTATCACTTCAATTTTACTTTGCTACTGGATTGAGACAAGTAGCCATCAAATGTATTCTTTGTTGATGTTTCTAGGAACTTCCTCACTTGTAAAATTGAAGGTTAATAATACACTGGTTCATTTGTGAAGCAGGGTGTTACTATTTAACTGAAATAAAATTTAGATGACACTAGAGTCTCAACAAGATATATTGTCATGGCATAGAACAATGCCACAAAGCTTCATCACTACTGTAGTAGTGTAATTTAAGAGAAGTTTGGACATGGTGTTTGATGGATTTCTAATTTACACAAATATGTTTTGGAAAAGGTTTTTACTACCTCATAATTTTTCCCATATGATTGGTAACAAGGCCCTCTCCTTATTAATGTTTGTATTGTAGTCATGATGCTTGACAATATGGAGACTTTGGCATGGAGCAATTATTGGGAATTATTATTTGGCATTTGTTCAATCATTTAGGGCATGTTTTCTCTTAGGATTATTAATGACAATGTTGTATCCCTTTGTCCATGCAAAATATTCATTTAGCATTATACAAGGTGATCACACTGATGAAGTTTTGACCAGATCTACCAAGATAAATTTCATGTTACTAAATATACCTACAGGGGATATTCAAAGGACTTTCACATGCCTTTGATATATAGCATGGGAATTGGTGAAGGAGGTTGGGAAGGGAAATTGGAACTAAAAACAAAGATTTTTTGGTTGTGAAATTCATCCTATTTTTCATCAGATCTTGGAATGAATGAGTACATTTAGTTGTATGTGTGTGTGTGTGTGTGTGTTTGTGTGTATAAGAATGTGGTAACATCCACTGAGCTCTGGACAAATGGGCTTATATGTGAATTTGATCTTATTTTTAGGTCACAATTAGATTTTAGATCCAATATAGAAATCCAATAGCACAAATAAAATATGGTCATGATATAACCAAGGCTAAACAAATCTCTTATCCAAATAACTTTCCTCCAATCAATTCAAGTGAAGGTGAAATTGCATTAAGAGAAAGGTTTCTATCATTTCTAAATATAAACATGATCAACTACCAAAGTTGTTACATGTTGAAGAACCAACCCTTCAACACAACACGATAGACACCAAAGAAATCCCAATCACAAGAAAATGTGAGGGTGTGGATAAAGTCCAAGAATGTTATTGAGCTCTAATTGGATGGGCCAGACATATGCAACTTGTCCATATGGTGCAATTTGATGCAGAGTGAAATTCTTAGTCAGTGGAGTATAGTGATGAAGAGGATTATTTTACTATTGCAAATTCTCCAACTCCATATTGGTAAAGGCTAGTAGGGAAAAATTGGTGGTTCCATGCCAAATAATGTGACCCAACCATTGATTATGTTTGAAGACTTCTCGATGGTTGCATCCTGCAATTAGTATTTCTCTAAGAGAGGAGAGATAATTAGTTAGAGAGGGAATGCATAGGGTATAACTTTGAAACACAGAATAGGATTTAGCATTTTTGCCTCTACTATGTCAATTATTGTTGTCACATATACAAAGATTAGAAGAATCATGGCACAAAGGAAATAGACTCTTAGATATACTTCATGTAACAATTCCATTGTGGATTTATCTGATGCTTCCACGGTATGTGTTATTGTGCATACCTGATGTAATTACAATAGTAGGAATGCAATTTTTCTAATATTTGGTTCTAGAAGGCTAGAAAAACTTTGGAACATTTAATTCTACCAACAAAATTATTCAAATGGATATCCTAACAAATCCTTGGAACTCTTCAATGAAATTAAAGTGGAGTGCATTCAGCCTGATTTCATATCGACCTTGCTTGTATCAATGGAATGGTGTTAATGAGGACATCTGGACCCTTGCTTGAGCTAGCAGTGATTAAAGTGCATGATGGAGGGCCAATTTGGACAACTGATCAACTTATTCAAATGGTTGTAACACGGGAAATGAGTTGTGTTTATTTAGAGGAAAGAAAATGCAATTGCAAAGTCCTCTTACTGAATTTTTAATGCAAGTGTCTTGGATGCTTTGGTTCTTGATCACGGTGTTTCTTGGGATATATATATATGAAATAGTTAAAAATTATTTGCATGTGGGAGGAGGAACATATGAGAATGCTATGATGGGACAATAAATTTCTAGTTCAGTCCGACTATGGGAATAAATTGGTTGAAAGATAACAAATTGCCAACTTCAAAAGTATAGTATCTTTTAGCCTCGAAGTCCAAATTTTCTCATCTTATAGTCACTCGAAAGGTCTTCTAGAGGAGAAAAGATCTGGGCCGTTAGTTTCTTGGAATCTAATTTTCAAATTTGTATGTAATGATACAATAAAATCTTTAATCTTCTATGGGAAAAATACTGTCAACATAAGAGAATGTGACATATTGAAAATTAAAAGGAACTTGCCAGTGAGAATGGCATGAACATGTCTTATATCAATCCAAAAACACAAATATATACATAAGTTTTAAAGCCCAAATACAAAGTACTATGTCCTACATATCGATTGTAAAACACATATGTGTCCATAATTCCTAAACCCAATAGAGAGAACATCAATCAGGGTCATGCAAAATTAGAAAATACTACATATATTTGGTCTTATAAGTGTTGAATTCTCCTACAAAGGGTGCATTTGCTCTAGTATTTTGCAGGGTTTCCTAGTGCCCATAGACACTATTGATTTGATGCTAGTATTTATGCTTTTCATATTGAAAAAGCCTGTAACAACAATGCAGAAGGAAAACCTACATATAAAAATAACCAAAGAACTAGAGATAAAATGACACAAGTTATAAAAAAATACAAGCAAATTTGTAACTCAACTTTATGTAAGACAAATGGCCAAATTTCAAAGATATGATTGAGAATATCAGTTATCAATTTCCAAAAAAGATCACAACAAAGAGAGGCCCGCAAACAACATATATGAGATATGCTAGTAATGAATGAATCATATGACAAATAGCCTGATCACATAGGCCAACACCTTATGGCCCTTGGTGGAGCACTCAACATGGGGATCAAATAGTAGAATCCATGCCAGAATAACTGAGGCAAGACAAATACACTAATGCACGCTGATTTTGATTCCATGGATGAAGTAAATAACCCTCTTCCTAAGAATGGAGTTTCTTTCAATCAAGAAGATGAGGATATTAATGAACCAACCTGAAGCCATTGAAAAACCTTCCCATGGCATAAAAATCCTGTAATCCATATTTTGTTTTGATATTAGGGTAGACACACCATCCATCCATTTAAGAAATTAGAAAAGACACGTTAAACAAAAAAAGTGAATCATGAAAGAAAATTAGGGAAGACACATTGAAAAAAATGGGTGAGAGTGTGAACAATATATATCGAAACCAATATGGTTAATTAAAGTTGTATCTAAAATTACAAGAATGTATAGTGATAATAAAGAAAACAAGCAAGGCAAGGGTTTTCTAGAAGAAATCATCACGATGAGGAATTGGTACCAAATTTAGACCTCGTTTCTCCTAGTGCATTTATCCCCACTGTTCACTCTTTCCACCTAGCCTTCAATGTAGGTAAGGTAAGGCAGTTGCAGGGCCTCTCCACTCCTGATTTGAGGGACCCCATGGCAAAATACCTCTGAATCATTGCTGGTACCATAAAATTAGGGCGAAATAGATCTTAATCATTTCCATTACCAGAAAATGGGGGTGCAATACCTTCAAATAATTGCCTTTACCAGAAAATCAGGGTGAATGAGAGGATCTAGTTAGAATTTTAAGGGGCAAAAATGGATTTCCATGCTCTTCCCTCACAAATATACATGGGCCAAGGGTTTTATATATAAGTTTTTGAAAATAAACTTGGGGGTATATATTTGAAAATTCCTCAAACCACTCCATGTAAATAATTCACCCAACCAAAATTCCAAACCCCCTAATTTCTCCCATGAGCGAAATTTTGCCCCTAAAATCACCCATGCTCATCCTCAGAAGATGCAAATTCTTCTAAGGGAACAAATTGTTTACAAGGAATTTCAACTAGTACAAGCTTCCCAACTTATCTCACAATTTCTTTTCCGTGTCTTTTCCTAAGACATTCAACTGTTAGAAAAACAGGACCATGGAGCAATAAAATAAAACAAACGTGGAAACAAAACACAAAAGATACATAATAAAATAGGGACACATATTTACGTGGTTCTGTGGGCTACGTCCACCAGAGAAATTTCCAGGTCCTTCCTTTATTATTGTCCAGCATATGAAGGGATACAACCTACAACAAACCCATTGTAACTTCCTCTTCTTTCTCTCACGGTCTCCTATCTCAGAATACAATATTCGCCATCAACCATAGCCGCAATACATTTCCCTCATAAAAGAGGGTTGCCTTCTAGGGAAAAAAACCCTAACATAATCTCTATCGCTAGACCTGGGACCTTATAATGAATGGTCCAGATTTACAATGAAATTACAATATACATTTACAAGGCAATTTTTCCTTCGGGGGCTTCACCCCCAGATCCCCCAGCCAGGGGGATACCCCCCCCCCCCTAGACCCTGCAGAGGGGGTAACCCCCCTCTGCACTCCCCTGTGTGGAAGAGTGTACATACTTCTGGGGTTTAAATACTTCATGGGGTATAAACATGACTGAAATTAAAAGACCTTTGAATCAGGAAGATAATCAGGCTCTTCAACCAAAAATCTCCCACTTGGAGACTGATCTCAACAACTCCACCATTGATGTATATGTTAGACTCTGAACCTTCTTAGACCTGGAAAATTTCTCATCTTCATATTCATTCTTGAAGACCAACTGAAACTGAGTAGGAACTCAGTTTCTCCCTAGTTACTCCCTTTATTAACATGTCTGCAGAATTCTGGCTAGTGTGTATATTTTCCAACTTCAAATGTCCATCTTCCAAGGCGGATCATATGAAGTGGTACCTCAACTGTATATGCTTAGTCTTCGAATGGAAGGCTGGGTTCTTTTCAATATGAATGGCACTCTCATTGTCACAGTACAACCTGCTATTCTCTTTCTTCTTTCCCAATTCCTCCATAAACCTCTGTAACCAAATCATCTCTTTACTAGCCTCTGTAGCAGCAACATACTCTTCCTCTATTGTTGAAAGTGCAACAACCTTTTGCAGTTTTGAAATCCAACTTACTATTGTTCCACCTATAGTAAACACATACCCTGTGGTACTCCTCCTACTATCTTTATCACCTGCCATATCTGAATCAACATATCCTTGTAGAACAATTTTTGAACCTCCAAAACATAATGCATGATTAGCAGTACCTCTCAAGTATCCGATAATCCACTTTAGTGCCTCCCAATGTTCTTTACCAATATTGTTCATATATCTTCTCACAACTCCCACTGCATGTGCAATATCTGGTCTTGTGCAAACCATTGCATACATCAAGCTGCCAACTGCTGATGAATATGGGACCCTGGACATGTATTCTATCTCCTCCTGTGTCTTGGGACACA
>ML776824.1:1053247-1064658 GCA_009831015.1 Picea engelmannii
CCTGAGACAATGTCAGTTTGTGATTTTTCCTATCTCTTGTTATTCTCATACCAAGGATTTTCTTTGCAGCACCCAAATCCTTCATCACAAATGAATTGGCTAATTTCTTCTTGAGCACATTTATATCCTGCATATTAGACCCTCCAACAAGCATGCCATCTACATACAATAGAAAGATAATAAAGCTTCCATTTTCTAGTTTTTTTAAACAAACACAATGATCAGAATGACATCTACTATAACCCTGTTCTGTCATAAACTTGTCAAACTTCAGATGCCACTGCCTTGGAGCTTTCTTTAGGCCATATAATCTCTTCTTCAACCTGCATACCAAATTCTCCTTCCCTTTGACCTCATACCCTTTTGGTTGCTGCATATGAATCTCTTCCTCCAAATCCCCATGGAGAAAAGTTGTTTTTACATCTAACTGTTCAAGATGCAAATATCCTACTGCCACAAGACTTAAAATAGTTCTAATTGAAGTCATTCTAACAAAAGGAGAAAATATTTCATCAAAATCTATACCTTTCTTTTGTGCAAACCCCTTTACAACAAGTCTAGCCTTGTACCACTTTTCTCCTCCATCTTCTTCCTTCACCTTGTAAACTCATTTATTCTACAATGCTCTTTTTACTACAGGCAACTGAACCAAGTCCCAAGTATGGTTATTTACCAAGGAATCCATTTCCTCTTTCATGCCTTTCTCCCACTTCCTTTTGGTGTCTACCTGCATTGCCTCTTCATAACATTCTGGTTCACCAGAATCAGTAAACAATAAATAATACAATGAAGGAGAGTATCGTTCAGGGGTTATAATTAACCTGGTAGATTTTCTAACAACACTTTCAGGTGTTTGAGGTACATGTTTCTCCTATTGTTGTACATTTTGATTTTTTGGTTCCTTTGGAATTTCTTTTTTAATGATCTCATCAAGCATTGTGTATTCTTGTTTTTCTTTTTCCTGTTTCTTTCTCTGCAACTGATCTTTGTACATGACCTTCTCATTGAATATGACATCTCTAGTCCTAATGATTTTTTTATTTTCATAATCCCATAAGCGATAACCAAAATCATTAACACCATATCCAATAAAGGTACACTTCTTGGATTTTGCCTCAAGCTTTGTTCTATTTTCTTTATCAATATGGACAAATGCTTCACAACCGAAAGTTTTCAAAAAAGAATAGTTTACCTTTTTTTCCTATCCATTCCTCCTCTAGAATTATAACATCCAAATATATTTAAGGTCCTATGTTTATTAAGTAAACAAAAGTATCTATAGCATCTTCTCAAAACTGTAAGGGAAAACTAGCATGCAATCTCATACTCCTTGCACGCTCCACGATTGTCCTGTTCATCTTTTCTGACACACCATTTTCTTTTGGTTTTTTTGGAACTGTTTTCTCTCTATGAATCCCATGGTATGAACAATAATCATCAAACTCATTTATGCAATATTCACCTCCATTATCTTATCTGAGACGCTTCAATTTTTTTCCTATCTCATTCTCAACCCCCTTCTGTACTCCCCCATGTGGAAGAGTGTACATACTTCTGGGGTGTAAATACTTCATGGGGTATAAACACGGCTGAAAGTAAAAGACCTTTGAATCAGGAAGATAATCAAGCTCCACAACCAACATCAACAATACCAAATTTGCAAGACAAATTTGAATCATACTCCTTACCTTTCTCTCAATTTTATCCCATTTTTCCTTTGACATACCCATCAGAATTGTACCGAGACTCACAACTATCCATTTTTCTAGATATACAAGGAGATATTCAATTTTAAGAATCCAAAGCTCAAAACTATATCCATTTAATTTTTCAATCTCTATCCTCAAACTACTTGCCATTATTTCAAGCACAAATTAAATATCACTGAATTATAACTCCCACTAGACCCAGATTTAGCTCAAATGAAATATATTCTTAACCTTTCCCTGTTATGACTTGTATAGAGAAATAGAGAATCTCTAATACCAAATGATGAGAAATTAGCAGTCATATTAAATCAACCAGGAAAGAGAAAATAGATTTAAACAGAAAATAAATGACAAGCACACACAATACATAGAAATTTTACCCTAGAAACCCTTAACCAGGAAATTCAACATTCCTTGAGCACATTTCTCTCTTTTTGTCTTATCCATTCAATGAATAAAGAGTTACATGACTAACCTTGATCTACACCTAAGACATAATCACCAGCATACTCTCTTTATTTACACAAGAAGAACCCTATATCCAATTTAGCTTACATCTACATGACCAAGTTGCTAAACAACAACATCTAAATATTAGCTTCTATAGTTTTACAACATGCCTTATTTATCGGCTTTACAACATGAAAACCCCTAAATCATGGAACCTAAAAATATTTACAAATCCATGAAGATGATTGTTTGTAATCCCATAAATATCGGGATTCTGTTGCAATCAACTATTAGTCGGTTATTGGCCAACTACCCATCCAACCTCAAGGTGGTCTTCAGCTGGTTTCCACTCAATCGTCTGTTGAACTCCTGTTGGATGACCTTCTGAATTCCCGTTCGACCACTTTGATCTTTGACTTATGAGTTGATCACTTCAACGTCAATGTAACCATCAACTTGACTTATCCCCCTGGTTGAACATTCACCCATTTGATCCACCTCAACTTGTCAGTCGATTGACTATTCTTTCACTGCAAAGAATATAACAACTCAACATTTGAAAGCTTATTTTCATTGCATTGTATAAATTATGATAAGGATTATTATTGCATGAGAAAATATAATAAGCACTAGTAATAACTATGAATGTTTCATTGACTCCAAATGGCTTGATTTTCTCTATGAAGTACGTAAGCATTATGAACTCTGGTAGAGGAATTTATGTTAGAATTCTATAAACCAATGGAAGTGACCATTTCTATGCCTATAAATATTCTTTGTACCAACTAGAGACACCCAAAAGAATAACTAATGGACAATTCATTTTGATATCTATGTGGATTATATTTTGTGCAAGCAATCAATGATGCCAAGAAAAATAGTTAGTGGGAAATTCATTTTGGTATATATGTAGATTGTATTTTTTACAAGCAATCAATTATTCCCATAAAAATACTCAATGGGTAATTCATTTTGGTATCTGTGTGGATTATATTTTGTACAAGGAAACTGTGAAGTTTATAGCAAAAACAAACTTTATCTTAAACATACAGAATAAAGTGGTTTGGATATTTACTTGTACATTTTTTTATCGAGCAATAACATCCATTGCACTTCCATCTTATTGATCAGTATGCATGTGAATAAGCATGCCAAGGAAACAATTCTTCCATAGATTTATTTACTAGACCTCATGAACTGCTATTAGTAGTATGGTATGCTTCATGAAATGTTATTGGTAGTGGTTTGAGGTATTGACCTGGACTACCATATTTGATGTATTGACCAATATTGCTAGAATTAGGGCTACTCAATAATATCATAATGAAGAAGAAATATGTCAAGGAAGCATTGATAGTTGTTCCTACAGATGGTTTTTCACTACTCTTTTTGTTGGCATAGGCCATTTTGTGGAAAAGTGCAATAATTAAGGAAGATAGTTAGAAAAAACACTAGAAAAGGAGCATGTGCCAAAAAATAGGGAAAAGCGCGAGAAAGTAGGAAATTCAAAGGCAGAAAGAAAGGACGTGAAATGACAAGGAAAATAGTTGGATTTTATTCCTGTCGCGCACAAGAAGTTAGAATCTGTACAAACCTAATCCACCTAGAGTCAGTGGGTTAGGTTTTTGGTCATTGATTGTAATAGGTTTTTAACCCAATTTTGTAGTATAATATGTATTGTAAGATTTGAGGAGATCAAGTTTTTGGTGAGTTGAGAGTTGCTAGTTAGAATTGTTGAGTTATTGTTTTGATAAGCTTTGAGTTAGTTTTGGAGACAAAGTTATGGATTGTAATCGAGGGTAAGGTCACAAGATGTGGATATTCGTGTGACCTTTTCATCCTCACCATATACATGTGTAACATCCCCCATCCCATATGAGAAACATTACGGTGAAGAATACTTTTAAAAACAAAATTTATAGCCAAATAAATTAATTCATTTATAGTTAGATGAAATCCTATAGATCACAGCTATGAACTAAAATTGATTTAGCTATTGTATACAACCATAAAATATATGCATCTACCCCATGATAATAAACAACACAAAATATAGATAAAGAACTCATTACAACAACATATAAATCACTTCCAAATAAACATAGTTCATGCATAGAAATTAAACAAATAATTTAACATAACAACAAGATAAAACACTTATCTTTTCACAATAGTTGTCCAACCATCTACTTGGGATGGAAACCCAGCCATAGACTGACTGTTCTAAATCTCAACATCCAATCCCCCCTAAGCTGAGGCTATCAATCCACAAAAGAGGGTGGTCTCTCACAGTCCACCCACAGCTCATAAAACTCTCAACCCAACTGATATCCTCCCACATCTATATTGTTTTTCCACCAGCTCTCTTCCTCTTTCCCTATCCAACCCAAGTAATGTACCCCTTCACTAATATCAGACCCTTGGGTATCCATTCTCTTATCAAGGTCTCTCTGACAAAGGCAACTAAGAATCTCTCAGCTGGGAATTCAAGTGAAACTGTTGCTAGAAAAACTACCAGCAAACCAACAACAAACACTTGTTGTTTTAGTGAAACTCATTTAGGAGTTCACTCTTAAGGCATGAAAACATGCCTCTTCAGTTTTCCAACTCCTATTCAGTCCAATTATGCTCCAGTTTGATTTAGAATTATCCCTCCATGGTTGCATCAACTTCATGATATGTTTCTTGCTCTCTCCTTGGCTCTCATGCACAAAACCTGACTAACTAAAAATTGTTGTCCCAACCCATATGCATTTCCTCTCTTTGGCTTTCCTTTATTGACTCACACTCTTCCTCGAGATGATTTGATGTAGGAGCATCATCATCAAGGCGCAAGTGGAAGACAACTCAGCTCCCTAGCACACATTTTGAAGTGATTTTTAAATATTAAAGATGGAATGTCATGAAATATCTTGAAAAGATTGTAATTAAAGAACACCTTAAATGTTTAGGAGCTGAACCATCACATGAGATTGATGGGGAGTGTATTTTCCTTTAATGTAGTATATTGCATTACATATTCAAAGTGTTTGCTCTTATCTGTTTGTCTCAAACATTTATTGTAATAACTCCTTAATAGTTGAAATATTTTATTTTTATAGGATAGCACTAAGGTAGTCAGAGGGAAAATCTCTATGATCTAGTTTTGTATAAATAAATGTAATGTATGCCCAAATGAGGTTGTTGAAGAGTATTGTAGCTAAGATTATTTCTGCTGAAATCTATTTGAAGCTAAGAGTTGTTGAGCCATAGAAGAGAATTGTATGAGTCCATGTACATATCATTTGAATGAATATAAAAAATAAGCGTTGATCCAAATGTTTGGTGTTGTTATTACTATGTCTATCTGAATGAATGAATGGTAGGATTTATGTTCAATTGTGTCTCTCTGTTATTACTTGTTCTTATGTTATGAATGCATTTACATAGTTGAATGTATGAATCTGTGAGATATTAGATAAGTTTCAATTGTTTCTCTTCTATGAGCCTTTGCAAGGAGTGCATAAGTTTCCACAAGGTGTGCGTTGACAGAGTCTATTTTGACTTAGAATGTCAGAAGAGATAACATGAAAACGTTTTTTGCAATGAGTGCATAAGTGTCTACAAGGTGTGCGTTGACAAAGTCTGTTTTGACACAGAACTTCAAGAGGGATAACATGAAAGTGTGCATAGCAGGAAATGAACTCAGAGTCATATTGTTCAAGAGGAACGGTTGAGCCATATAAGAACTGTTGCAAGGTATGTGCAATCACCCACAAAGAAGCTAAGTCTTAGAGGGAAACCTGTTGCAAGGCATGCACAGGTTCAATTTTGACTAAGTGTAAAAACAAATGCTCTGAGGAATTAGCAGTTCGAAGGAATATCAAGCTCAGAAGAGGTAGAGGGAGAGAATTCTTCAATAGGGAGGAGCCCTTTAATATTCACCAAATTAAAAAGAAAGATCCTTTCAGGAGGAAGCAGGATCGTTCCAAACCGTGAGATCTCAGAGAGTTGCACGGAGGTTATCCATGGAGTCTTTCGATACTTCATAGTTTAGAGGCTTGAAAGTGGTTTAAAGAGTGGGGATCATTGAAGTCCTCAAGCCACAAAGTAATCCTAGTGATTGGTTTCAACGAGGATACGTGGTAGTAGATCAAAGAGTTTGTGAGAAAGAACTCTTGGATTTTTTTATGGAGTAAGAGAAAAACTCTTGAAGTCGTGAAGTAGTGAAGGATATTGTGACCGTTGATGTTGGCCCTTGACCAAGTTTTGAGGCTCCTTGGTCATTTTGACCATTTTTGGGACTTCGACAGGCTTTCGAAGGAAGAGCGCATGTTGAAGCAGAGATCTCAGGATCTCAACCCCTTTTTAGGGCTTTTTGTGTTTTGGGCTTATGTAATGGGTATGGGGATGTCGTCCCATAGGTTTACCCATGCTTAGGCCTATTTTGTAATTAATAAATAGAAGTCTAGGTAATGTAAGAAGTAGTGAGTAGTGACTAGTCAGTGTGAGCCATTGTTGCTAAGTGAAAAAGTAGATCTGTGTGATTTGGATTTGTGTGCACTGTGTGAGACTTTCAAGGCTAAGTGCAAGCGAATGTAAAAGACTGTGTAAGTCTCTGTGCCTAGATCCACTTGGGGAAGGAGGATCTGGTGAGGTGCACGGATATCCTATCCTCTACAAAGTTGATTTGGAGGCTTTGTGCATGTAATAAGATTAAAATAAGCCAATAAAGAAGACAAAGAGTTGGTCGACGTAGCCCCAAGGAGGGGGTGAACCATGTATATTGTCACACACCCACTAAAACAACTTAGATTTTTCATCTTTTTCTTCAAGGGACAAAATCCTCGAGACTTCTATGGGGCCTAGTACAGACCCTCTCTTTCCTTATCCTCCTCCAAACGACCACAAGTTGGGCTTAACGCAAGCACCTTTCGCAACTCATGAGTCGGGAATCAAGACTCTCAACTCCCCTTTCTCCAAAGACTGATACCCGAGATGTTATACGGGTATGGCTCCCTCCTCACTAGCACCTGCTACATGTAACCGCAGACTAGGCCAAACACTAGAACCACTCACAATCTCGCCAGTTGAGGTGTTGAGCTCTCATGCTCCTCCTTCGTGAATCCCCGAGACATGAGAGGTCAATGTTGCATGGACTCTACCAAAGCGATGTGCACATGCCACTTTTCAACCCCACTATACTCTGCTCACGAGATGTGTTGCTACCTCCTGTCACACGAGACCTCGGCTCTCGGCGTTTCGTGGCCTTAGTGATCAATGTGCAGCTTCTTCATCCTATGAAACCTCGAGCCAGGATAAGTCAATAGTGGGTTGACTCTTTCCCAGTGTGACACGTGTCCACCACTGGTTACCCGCTTCCTAGGCTAATTACTAGTGCTACTCGCATCTCGCAACTTCGTGAGTTGGAGTGTTGAGCCCTCATGCTCCTCCTTCATGAGTTCTTGAGATAGGATAAGTCAAAAATGGGCTGACTCCTTCCCAGGTGACATGTGCCCATCACTTGTCACATGTTCCCACCTTTCTCTGGGCACTTCTTGTTACGCCATCTGTCAACCACGTGATCCCCACTTATGGATGGGTTACATGTTTTCACAAGCCCTCAGTGCTTGGCACTTTGTGACTTCTACAATCGAAAAGAAACTCCCTCAAGTTTCGAACCCCCGATAGGCGATAACCACGAAAGTTATGATCCAACTATTCTCCCGTGCCTTGGATCCAATGGTCATGATCTCGCGAATCGTGAGTTCATGCAGCCCCACCCTTGACCACTCCAAGTCACGATTCAGCGAAATTCTACTCTCCTGCCTATACAAAGGATAAGATCAATGGTCAATAGGGCTCCATCAGATCCTTGGATCTACGGTCCAGGATCCCATCACTATGTTGGACAACTGAGAGGGGGGGGGGTGAATCAGTTGTTACCGTGCTTAAAGAATTATGCTTCTTTTAACATCTTTACAAGGCACTCAATGATGATCACAATAATGTAGTGAAATAAACAAAGGCACATTCAGCATCAGTCACATATATGAGAAAGACAGAGACAGATAGTTCCTGAGGAAACCCATACAGGGTAAAAACCTCATTTTCTTTATATGATAAGTATTATCTACATTCTTTACATTATTATACATATGAACACCAACTCATTGTGAGGCTACAACCTCTGTTTTTGCAAGATGCAACTTGATGAGAGCACAGACTCTTTGTCTTCTCTAGCACCCACTAGAAGGAAGCACCAACCCCCTAGTTTCTCTAGTACCAACTAGAAGGAAGCACCAACTCCCTGTGTTCAAGCACCCACTTGAACCTTTGAGGACACAAGTCCTCCCTAGCACCTCCCAACCACCCTGATTAATAAATTCTTTGTTACTGAAACTCTACAGCGATATAAAATAATTCAATGTCTTACCAGCCCTGTTGTTGTTCTGTTACGCTGCTATGCCCTGTCTGCATCAGTGTCTTCTGCATGCCACTTGCACTTTCTATTCTTTTTCCTTTTATACTCTCTGCACCATATCCCTTTGATGCAACCTTCCTCTACCATGCATCTCTACTCCTGCGCTCTACCTCCTTGCTCACACTTGAATCCTCCACCATGACCACCACCCCCATCTCTTCTTTGTTCATCATTCTTATATTACCTGTGCTCCTTCTGCATGCAATATTCGCAATGCCTCTGCATGCACACTCTGTGCCAAATTCCTCCATAACTTGAGTTCTCTGTCTAATCATCATCGTGACTCTTCAACTTCTCTGGTCGTTTTCCACCATGTGTCCAGCATCACTGGGTGTTCCTGCTGAGATTTCTCAACCTCTCTGGCAGTTGAGACTCCTCGTATTCTTTGGCACAGTCGAGCTTATGCCTTCCTAAATTTGGGGTGAAAATGCACCCTTTGGATATGCAGCAAGAAAATTTGGATGGCTAGAATCTGTGCTCCCAAATCTACAGTCGGGATTGGATTCCGGAGCCCCCCTTCCATTCTACCTTTAAGCGGAGGGGGGGGGTCTAGAATTGGGTGCGCATCTCTCGAGCGGCTAGGATTAGAGTGCTCAGATCAACAACACTCAAGTGATTCTGGACCCCCCTTGCCTTTATGCCTTTAATACGGGGGGGGGGTCTGGAATGGTGGGGTATTGACGAAGGACCCCACTCCTGTCGTGTCACCTTTTGTATCGATCTCCACCTGACCGTGCGACAAGGCTCATTCCCTTTAGCCCCTCCTCATCCTCCAAAAACTGTCCATCTCCCAATTTCCAAAACTCCAAAGTGGTGTAAATCTGTTGACGTCACACGTGGATTGACACATGTTGAATACTTCCATGTGTCACTCTGATTCGTGACTTACATGTGCCTGAAATGTTGAATCAATCTGACACCTGTCATTACCTGGTTGTGCCACATGTTCCTAGATGACGTGGTATGCTGATGTGAGTCAGATCGATGGTCCAGATCACATCTTGATCTGATAGTTTAGATTCAGTCGGGATTTCACACATCACGATTTCGACACTCTTAACGTTCAGTGTTATTGTCACTTCAAAGTCTCGATCCATGAAACTCCGTAATGGAGTCGTATCAATGTTCCAGATCACATCTTGATCTGACAACTACAATTAAATCGCAATATCTCATATCGCGATTTCGAGATTCTTGTGGTTATTGTTCTTTGACATCTTCAACTCTTGATCCGTGAAACTTCGAAATGGACTGAGATCGATGGTCCAGATCAAACCTTGATTCAATGGCTGCGATTAAATTGCGATTTCACAATTCTTGTTGCATTGTTTCTTTTCCCTCTCCATGTCGCGATTCACGAAACTCTGATATGGAGTTGGATCAATGGTCCAGATCTGATCTTGGTTCAATGACTGCGATTAAGTCGTGATTTTGCATATCGTGAAATCGAGATTTCTGTGGATAATATTACTTGACATCTCCAACTCTCGATCCCCAAAACTCTGACATGGACTGGAATCAACAGTCCAGATTCAACCTTAATTTGACAGCTGAGATTAAATCGTGATTTTAGATATTGGGATTTCGAGAGGTTAGGGAACATCCTTCCTTTGACTCTCCAGTCAACAAGCTGACGATCTATCCCCACGTGTCCTGCCTGTATATGGACGGTCCTCCTTCTTTCAGGATTTTGTGAGCCCTCTACTCCTTGCACTTTAAAGAACGTGCGGGTTCTCCTCGATCCAATGGTGGTCGGACCCTGCGCTCGGATCTAACACCCGAGATCTATCCTCCATATCTGTGCGCTCCTCTTGTCTATATTGAGATCTGACGGTCATCGAGAATTCAGGATGGGATCCAACGATCACTGATGCTTCTCCTCCAAGCTTACGCATCCTCCTTACTTTGAATAATTTCTAAGTGTCAAAGGCCTCGACCTTTGATCCGCCTGTGATCCTAAGTACGTTATCTCCCTTGATCTTTAGCCATGATTTAACCTCATCCCTGGTGCACACCTACGCACTACATTCGAATCTGCGCTAATTCCTCCTAAGCTTATGTTGTTCCTGTTTTTCCATCAATGCACACTCTGATCCTGCCATCAATGACAAGCGCATACTGCCTATAAATCATGCCAACCATCCTCTGTAGTGTCTTCCCAAACTGCTTCTGATGCCCATTTGTTACATTCTCCCTATACTCATGCCATCTTCACTGTTGTACTTTCCATCAATGACAAGCATACGCTACCTGTTAAAAATTTGCCAACAATCTCCCCCTTTGGCATTGATGGCAACTGAGGCACCTGAATTCTTTTCTCCCAATTTGACATCAATGTCAAAGAGGAGACATGCTCCCCCTGAGCTATTGCAGTAATTTTAGGAGGCATTAGATATTCAACCAATACACAACTCCCCCTAACAAGATGGACTCTTTAGGTGTGAAATGAAATGACACCCAACTTCTGTCTGAGATATTCAAACTGTGTCTTATCTAGGGGTTTAGTAAATATTGGGTGCAATTTGTTCTGTAGTGGGAATGTAATGGACTTGAACAATCTGATTGGTGACCTGCTCTCTCAGAAAATGATATTTTATGGGAATATGTTTTGTCTTGGAGTGGAAGACATGATTTTTAGACGCACTGATGGCACTAGTGTTATCACAATGAATTGGGATCGGTGCAGTGTATTTTACCTCTAAGTCTGCAAGTGTCTGAATCATCCATAATACCTGTGTGCAACAGGTAGCAGCAGCAATGTACTTTGCCTCTGTGGTTGATAAAGAAAT
>ML776824.1:1066650-1079364 GCA_009831015.1 Picea engelmannii
CCATCCACAAGTAGAACATCTTGGGCTTTTCCTTTTCCATTACTTAAGCTCACCATCCCTTTTCCTTTTATTTTCCCTGGAGCATCATTTCCAAAGGTTACACTTCCTGATTTGCTTTCACTTAGAGATAGAAAATTGCCTTTGTCTCCCGTCATGTGTTTGGAGCATCCACTATCTATATACCAAGGGTTCATTTTTCTTTGAGCAGAAAATACTAATCCACACTTGTTACTTTCCTTCTTCTTCCAAAACTTGACATTTTCAGCAAGGGATTTCAAATCTAGTTCATAGTTCCTTTACCAACACTCAATAGATTTATGTCCAAAGTTATGATAGGTGTAGCATTCAACCTCATTATTCAATAAGTCAAACTTATTGTTGCAGTGTTGCCTACTTATTGACTGTTGATTATTTCTTGGCCTCCTTAGTTGTATGTGTCCAGACTTAATTTGGCAATTTGTAGTCTGTGAAGGATTATTACTTGACTGTATCATTCTTTTTTGTGGGAAGTATTTATTCCTTTGAAATCTTAATTGCTCATGTCTACGTCTTAAGGAACAATTTGCATCTTTGTGACCAAAGTTAGAACAGTAGAAACAATATCCATAGAAAAATTCTTTGTACCTGGAAAATGGTTGCCTTCTTTGAGCAAATCGATTTATTTCTTGTTGATGACGTCTTTCAGCAGAGAGAGCATTGTTTCTTCATTCTACAGATTCAATCCTGGCACCTTTTTATTTACTCGTCTTGGGTGGCTGATTGTCTTCCTTTGTTTATGTAGGTTTGTTATTGTCATTGGTTGTACTTTTGACAAACTTGATGGGTTCTTCATTTCCTGGATTTCCACTGCTTGATCCCTCTTCATAACCCAAACCATTTTTCAGCTTTGGATTCCTTTTCTGATTTAGAATGGTGGCTAATCCTTCTAAGGCTTTGATACTTGACAGATTTTGATTATACAAGGCTTGAAATTTCTCCATTTCTTTCCTTGTTTTCACTACTTCTTGTTCTAATGATTCACATCTTGTTTTCTTTTCTGATAGTTGTTGTTTCAGAATCTCTTCAATTTTCTTTTCCTCTTCCAATTCTACTTTTAGTAGGACAAGGTCTTCACCAGGTTCTTGACTGTCTTTCTCGAACTGTATCAACAATTTTCTTTGCTTTCTGTTCTTGATTCTTAGTCTGTCAATCTCTTCCAATGCACTGATCAGTTCTCCTTCCATGTCAACCACAACTTCTTCATCGTTCTCATCACTGCTTGTGATTTTATTATCATACTTCTCTTTGGCCATAAGCATGAAGTCATTTACCTTATCTTCATAGGAAGAGTCACTATTGGTGTCTTCTGAGGAGTCATCATTGTTTACACATAAACTTTTATTTTTATCAAATCTCCTGGATTTGTGCTTCTCTTCACCTTCATAGTTCTGATCATGTTTCTTGTGTGGACATTTATTTGCAAAATGACCTATCCTTCCACAGTTAAATCATTTGAAAGGAAGTTTACCTTTGTATTTTCCTGATCCCTTCTTCAATCTCTTCACAAATTTTTCTTCAATTTCATCAGGCTCAGAATCCTCATTCTTGTCTTCTTTAAATGATGCTTCTCTGGAGGTGGGTTTATCTTCAACTATTCTCATTTCATATGCAGTTAGTGTTCCTAGAATTTGATCAAACTGCAAGGTTTTTAGATCATTAAGTTCTTCTATAGCATAGACCTTCGGGTTGAACCTATCTGGGAGAGATCTCAAGATGTTCTGAACTAAAGAAGGTTCCCCAATTGTTTCACCAAGTGATTTCATTGCATTTACCATTTCTTCTATTCTCAGAAAGTATTTTCCAATAGTTTCATCTTCCTTCATCTTAAGCCGTTCAAACTATATTATGTAGGTTTGAAGCTTTGCATCCTTTACCTTCTCATTGCCCTCATAACTGCTAATGAGTTTGTCCCACATTTCTTTGGCAGTTTCTAGGTGCATAACTTTTACAAATTCTTCTTTTGCAAACCCACTCAAGATAGCATTCATAGCCTTAGAGTTGAAGCTAAATTCTAGTTTTTCATCCTTATTAGCTAGCACAACTAGCTTTACATACCCAGTATCTACCACATCTCAGAAATCTGCACCTAATTCCATTATGTAGGTTCTCATTCTAACTTTCCAGAAGGCAAAGTTTGTTCCATTGAATAGAGGGTCCTTATTGGTTGAATTTCCTTCATGGCTTGACATGTTTAAGCTCTAGGATCTACCCTTAGATAAAAGGGGCCAGCTCTGATACCAATTGTTGGACAAATGAGAGGGGGGGGGGGTGAATCAGTTGTTACCGTGCTTAAAAAATTATGCTTCTTTTAACATCTTTACAAGGCACTCAATGATGATCACAATAATGCAGTGAAATAAACAAAGGCACATTCAGCATCAGTCACATATATGAGAAAGACAGAGACAGATAGTTCCCGAGGAATCCCATAAAGGGTAAAAACCTCCTTTTCTTTATATGATAAGTATTATCTACATTCTTTACATTATCATAAATATGAGCACCAACTCATTGTGAGGCTACAACCTCCTTTTTTGCAAGCTACAACTTGCTGAGAGCACCGAGTCTCTATCTTCTCTAGCACCCACTAGAAGGAATCACCAACCCCCTGGTTTCTCTAGTACCAACTAGAAGGAAGCACCGACTCCCTGGTTTCTCTAGCACCAACTAGAAGGAAGCACCAACTCCCTGTGTTCAAGCACCCACTTGAACCTTTGAGGACACCAGTCCTCCCTAGCACCTCCCAACCACCCTGATTAATAAATTCTTTGTTACTGAAACTCTACAGCGATATAAAATAATTCAATAGCTTACCAGCCCTGTTGTTGTTCTGTTACGCTGCTCTTCCCTGTCTGCATCAGTGTCTTCTGCATGCCACTTGCACTTTCTGTTCTTCTGCCTTTTATACTCTCTGCACCATATCCCTTTGATGCAACCTTCCTCTACCATGCATCTCTACTCCTGCGCTCTGCCTCCTTGCTCACACTTGAATCCTCCACCATGACCACCACCCCCATCTCTTCTTTGTTCATCATTCTTATAGTACCTATGCCCCTTGTGCATGCAATATTGGTAATGCCTCTGCATGCACACTCCACGCCAAATTCCTCCGTAACTTGAGTGCTCTATATGATCATGATCGTGACTCTTCAGCTTCTCTGGTCGTTTTCCACCATGCATCTAGCATCACTGGGTGTCCTGCTGAGATTTCTCAACCTCTCTGGCAGTTGAGACTCCTCGTCTTCTTTGGAGCACTCGAGCTTATGCCTTCCTAAGTTTGGGGTGCAAATGCACCTTTTGGATATGCAGCGAGCAAATCTAGATGACCAGAATCTGTGCTCCCAGATCTACGGTCGGGATTGGATTCTGAAGCCCCTCTACCATTCTACCTAAGCGGAGCGGGGGGGGGGGTCTGGAATTGGGTGTGCATCTCTCGAGCGACTAGGATTAGAGTGCCCAGATCAACGGTGCTCAAGCGATTCCGGACCCCCCTTGCCTTTCTTCCTTTAATATGGGGGGGGTGTCCGAAATGGTGGGGTATTGACGAAGGACCCCACTCCTTTCGTGTCACCTTTTGTATTGTTCTCCACCTGACCATGCGTCAAGGATCGTTCCCTTTAGCCCCTCCTCATCCTCTGACATTTGTCCATCTCCTGATTTCTGAAACTCTGAAGTGTTGTAAATCTACTGACGTCACACGTGGATTGACACGTGTTGAATACTTCCACGTGTCTCTCCGATTCGTGACTTACATGTGCCTGAAATGTTGAATCAGTCTGACACTTGTCATTACCTGGTTGTGCCACGTGTTCCTAGCTGACATGGTATGCTGACGTGAGTCAGATCGATGGTCCAGATCACATCTTGATCTGACGGTTCAGATTCAGTTGGGATTTCACACATCGCGATTTCGACACTCTTGACGTTCAGTGTTTTTGTCACTTCAAAGTCCCGATCCACGAAACTCCGTAATGGAGTCGTATCAACAGTCTAGATCACATCTTGATCTGACGGTTGCAATTAAATTGCAATATCACATATCGTGATTTCAGGATTCCTGTGGTTATTGTTCTTTGACATATTCAACTCTCGATCCGCGAAACTCTGAAATGGACTGAGATCGACGGTCTAGATTAGACCTCGATTCAATGGCTGCGATTAAATCGCGATTTTGCAATTCTTATTGCATTGTTTCTTTTCCCTCTCCATGTTGCGATTCGCGAAACTCCGATATGGAGTTGGATCAATGGTCCAGATCTGATCTTGGTTCAATGGCTACGATTAAGTCACGATTTTTCATATCGCGAAAGATTTCTGTGGATGATATTACTTGACATCTCCAACTCTCGATCCCCGAAACTCCGACATGGACTAGAATCAACAGTCCAGATTCAACCTTAATCTGACAGCTGAGATTAAATCGTGATTTTAGATATAGTGATTTCGAGAGGTTAGGGAACATCATTCCTTTGACTCTCCAGTTAGTGACCTGGCGATCTATCCCCACGTGTCCTGCCTGTAGATGGACGGTCCTCCTTCTTTCGGGATTTTGTGAGCCCTATACTCCTTGCACTTTAAAGAACGTGCAGGTTCTCATCGATCCAATGGTGGTCGGACCCTACGCTCGGATCTAACACCCAAGATATATCCTCCATATCTGCGTGCTCCTCTTGTCTACATTGAGATCTGATAGTCATCGGGAATTCAGGATGGGATCCAACGATCACTGACGCTTCTCCTCCAAGCTTATGCATCCTCCTTACTTGGAAGAATTTCTAAGTGTCAAAGGCCTCGACATTTGATCCGCCTGTGATCCTAAGTACGCTATCTCCCTTGAGCTTTAGCCATGAGTTAACCTCATCCCTGGTGCACACCTATGCACTGCATTTGACTCTGCGTTAATTCCTCCTAAGCTTACGTTGTTCCTGTTTTTCCATCGATGCACACTTTGATCCTGCCATCAATGAAAAGTACATACTTCCTATAAAGAATGCCAACCATCCTCTACAGTGTCTTCCCAAACTACTTCTGATGCCCATCTGTTACATTCTCCCTATACTCATGCCATCTTCACTATTGTATTTGCCATCAATGGCAAGCATACGCTACCTATTAAACATTTGCCAACACACTACATGTGAAGGCTGAAAGGGTCGAGGTGTTAATGCCTGCACTCCTTCTCTAGATCCATCAGCCTCGACAGATCTGGGGTATTCCTGAAAGGATTCTGACCATTCGTCTACCAAATGATAGGGTATTCTCTCTTTATATAATTGGGCTCACTATCCCTTCTGAGATTGAATCATGAAATTCAACTTCTCCTTCCCAGAACATTATGAGAGTTAAGCAAACAAGATGATTCTCAGTGGAGAGAATTCATGCCCCAACCTTAATCCTTTTTACAGAAACCGATTATGGCATGTAATCATACACAGGCATACCTTATTTCCAGTCTAACACACCAGGAAATCATTCTACACAGAAGTTATTATGGGCATATAAAAATAAGCATGCATTCATGATATTCAGTTCGAGATACAAGGTATAAAAAAATTATCATATCTACCAGTCATGATGCAACTGCTGAGAGGGGTTCTCATTTCCACCCAACCGTAGGCTCAGTGACTCCAAACATATTTACAACTAGCCACCCCCAAGCTAGACCATGATGCTTTGAGGTTCAGTCTCCTATTTCTAGCTCAACAGAAATCAAGGACGAAGGTTACTCTCCTTCTCCTGATACAGGAAAATGATCTAGGACAAAGGTTACTCTCCTTCTCCTGGTATTCAGAACTCTTTGCATTTCTAGGGTTTCTCTAGTCTCTTTTCGCGATCCCCGTCGCGTGCACTGCTCTCTCCTTTACCACATTTCCTCTCTTGCCAATTTCTGTCTGCAAGGTTCTGTGTGGTGCGAATTCCACCATCCTTGGTCAGGTATGAGGGCTATTATGGATGGGAGGTTCACCTCCATCCCCTCATTAACTCTTGAGGAGCCTCCCCACCTACCAATCTGATAGGAAATTCATTCCAGGATCAGAGAGATACTTTGGTTTGTGAGCAAGTATAAACCAGTATAGGACTGGCTCAGTGGAAGTTAATGCAAGCATTCTAGGTCCCTTCCACCACCTCTCATTAGCCACAATGGTCTCTTTTAGCACATCCCCCTCCCAACAGTCATGCAACACATATTCATAACACAATTTACATTCATCG
Source organism: Picea engelmannii (assembly GCA_009831015.1). Lineage (NCBI taxonomy): Eukaryota > Viridiplantae > Streptophyta > Pinopsida > Pinales > Pinaceae > Picea > Picea engelmannii. The sequence goes on from ML776824.1 coordinate 1,072,903, forward strand.
ACCTTTTATACAAAGGTCCATCAAGTCAAACATTCACATCTTTGAGTTTGCCATAGTTCTTGGCCAATATAGTTATTTTTACAGACTAGGGGAAACAGAGTGTTACAATTCCCTCCCCCTTAAAGGAACATCATCCTCTATGTTCTATCTATCAATATGATGTGTATGTTTAGAAGTAAACAAAATCAGATATGCCTATTTCAGGGCATCTTCCATTTCCCACGTAGCCTCGTCTGAGCCAAAAATTTTCCACTGCACCTTGACCTATGTGATGGTTCAGTTCCTGAGTGGGGTTTCCTTTCTGTCCAGTATGCATTGAGGTTCTGGCAGGAATTCTCCCTCCGATTCCACCTGGATCACAGAACAATCAATTATATGATTAGAATCATGTACATATCTCTTCAATAATGAAACATGGAAAACATTATGTGCTTTTACTGTGGGAGGAAGTGCTATCCTAGAGGCTACAGGTCCCACTCTATATAGAACTTCAAAGGGTCCACAATACCGAGGTGCCAACTTGGCACAAGATCCCATCCTCAGAGAACTCTTCCTGGGCCTAACTTTGAGATATATGTGGTCTCCCGTCTTGAATTCTCTCAGAGTTCTCTTTCGGTCGGTGTAATTTTTTTGTTTGTTCTGAGTGACCTTTAGATTTTTTTTTATCTGAGTCACTTGTTGTTCCATTTCTTTCAACATGTCAGGTCCAATAGTAAATCTATTCATGGGATTACTCCAACTGACTGGAGTATTGCATGGTCTACCATAGAGGACTTCGAAAGGGCTCATCTTCAGGGATTCTTGGTAGCCATTGTTGTAGGCGAATTCCACCAGTGGAAGGAAATGTTCCCACTTCTTGGGTTGATGCATTACATCCATTCTTAGCATGTCTTCCAATATTTAGTTCACTCTTTCCGTCTGTCCATCGGTTTGAGGATGATAAGCGGTGCTAAACATTAATTTGGTCTCTAGACCAGCCATCAAGGATTTCCAAAAGTTAGAAGTAAATTCCATGTCTCTGTCAGACACAATCTCTTTAGGCATACCATGTAGTCTGAATATCTCCTTCATGAATATGTTGGCGATATCTATTGCCTTGCAAGTCGATTTGATGGGGATAAAATGGGCAAACTTGCTCAATTTATCCACCACTACCATGATGACATCATTATGTTTGGTCGATGTCAGTAATCCGGTGATGAAGTCCATGGAAATGGTTTCCCACTTCCATTTCGGGATTGGTAGAGGTTGTAATAATCCTGTTGGGTGTTGGTGTTATGCTTTAACCTGTTGGCATTCTATGCATTTGGCTAAGTACTTAGCTATGTCTTTCTTCAATCCAGGCCAATAGAATTGTTTCCTGGTGGCCACGATCATCTTTTGGTATCTGGGATGACAAGTATATGGTCTGTTATGTAGTTCATCCATTATGAACCTCTTCAATTCATCACATTCTGAAATATACAATATGTTTTTGTAAGTTAGCAGACCTCCATCTATCATCTAGTAGCATTCATACTTTATTCCTGTGGGTTCTTACTCCAGGTATGAGGCCACGGTCTAGAAGAATATGTTTGTTTCTTGTGCACTCCTAACTCTTTCCTTGACATTCGTCTCGCAAGTGCTCACCGCTGCTAGATGAATTGTTTTCATACTTCTGCTAAGGGCATTGAACACCTTATTTTCCTTTCCCTTGATATGTTTGATTTCGAAATCAAACTCACTAAGAAGGGCCATCCACCTATCTTGTCTAGCATTGAGTTTTGGTTGGTCAAATAGATATCACAATCCATAGTGGTCTGTCATAAGTATGAATTTTCTTCCCAGAAGGTAATGCCTCCACATTTTTAAGGCGTGCACTATGGCAACCAGTTCTAGATCATGGGTCACATAGTTGACTTCTTTCTCATTCAATTTTCGGGATTCATAGCAGACTACACTTCCTCCTTGCATTAGGACTCCTCCGAGCCCTTCCTTGCAGGCATCTGTGCACACGAGGAAGTCATCTTCGGGATTGGCGATCTTCAACATGGATGCATGGGTTAGTAAATGTTTTAGGGATTGAAATCTTTCTTCACATTCTTATGTCCACGTGAATTTATCTCCCTTCTTCTAGAGGGCAGTGATTGGACAACCAATCTTGGAGAATCCTTTTATAAATATCCTATGGTATCCTGCTAAGCCCATAAAGGATCTGATATCTAAAATGTTCTTTGGGGTAGGCCACTCCATGATAGACCTAGTCTTGTCAGTGTCTACTGCTACTCCTTCTTCAGATAAGACATGGCCCAAGTAATGTATTTGTTTCTGGAAAAAGTCACACTTGCTAAATTTGGCATAGAGTTGATGTTCTCTTAACACTTGAAGAACAAATCTAAGATGCTCCTCATGTTCCTCTCTATTCTTGGAGTAAATTAATATATCATCAATAAAAACTAGTACAAATTTGTCTAGGAATTTGTTGAGCACATTATTCATCAAGCACATAAAAGTGGCAGGGGCATTGGTTAATCTGAATGGTACTACCACAAACTCATAGTGACCATATCTCGTCTTGAAGGTAGTTTTGTGGATGTCTTCACCCTTGATTCGGACTTGATGGTATCCAGATCTCAAGTCAATCTTTGAGAATATGGAAGCACCTCCCAATTGATCGAAGAGGTCATCGATCCTGAGTAAGGGGTACTTGTTCTTTATGGTTACCTTGTTTAGTTGTCTATAATCTATGCATAGTTGGAGGGTACCATCTTTCTTCTTTACAAACAGAACTGGTGCTCCCCATGGAGACACGCTGGGCCAGATATAGCCTTTGTCCATCATTTCTTTTAGTTGTAATTTAAGCTCAACTAGCTTGGGTGTGCTCATCCTATAGGGTGTCCTAGACACTGGCACTGCTCCCGGTGCAAGTTCTATCAAGAAGTCAATGTCCCTTCTCGGAGGTAGACCCAATACCTCTTCTGAAAATACATCTCTATATTCTCTTAGTGTGGGGTGGTCTTCGAGGCTTGTTTTTTCATCTTCAACTGATTCCAACACCTGTATCGCATAAAGTAGACATCCCTTTCTGCAATACTTTCTCATTTGAAGGGCTAATATTTGTCTCACCGAGACAGGTTTTTGGATCCCTTGAAGGGTTATCCTTCTTCCTTCTTCACCTACACATTCTAAAGTTTTATGGTAACATTCTAGTCTGGCTTTATATGTGACTAGTCATTCCATTCCAATCAACAGGTCATATGATCATAGGGGTAGTATGTTAAGGGTTGCTTGGGTGGGGAATTCACCCATAGTGAATATGCAAGCTGGTATGACCTCCGCTACCTTTCTTTTGGTGCCAGTGGCTAACTGTACCAACCATGGCTTGGTGTGTTTATGTGGTTGTAATTTACACTTATAAACAACCTTAGGATCTATATAACTCAAATTTGAACCAGGGTCAATTAGAATAGACACTAGATGGTTGGTGATCATACCTTCCATCTCCACCACTGAATCTTGGTGGTCAACTTGTTTATTATCCAAGGCTGCATAAATTTGCAGCACACTCCTAGCCACATCATTGATAGTGGTAGCTTCTTGAACATTGTAAATTCATCGACTGTTCTGTTGTCGGTGCGGGCAGTCCCTCAATAGATGTTCTTCTCCACAACCCCAACATTTCAAGGATTCTCTCTTTGGGTTATCAATCTTTCCTGGGGTAGATCCAGAAGGTTTATTTCTTCTCTAGGAGGGGAAATTATGCTAGTGTACACTTCAGGTTGGGAAGCTCATCCTTGAGTCCTTCTTATAGTTTTTAACTCTTGGGGATTTAAACCCCTTTTTTTGGAATCCTGAACTATTCTTTTGCTTCCAGTTTTCATGAGGTTATGTCCGATGCCCTAGCTGTTCGTAACAATATCTTTCCTTTCGGATAGTGTCTTCTAGGGTCTTTGGCTCGTTGAACTCAATCTTATTCTGATAGTCCATAGGTAGTCCACTGATGAATTGTTGTACCTTTTCCTTCTCTGCTTTTATATAGGGTACGTACCTCAGCAATTCGAGGAATCTACTGACATATTCCTCTATGGTGCATTGCCCCAGTTTGAGTTCATAGAATTCTTTAGTCTTTTCATCAAAATACTTTTCCAACAGATATTTCTTTCTAAAGTATTTCTCAAATCGTTCCCAAGATATGTCCTCTTTGTGAATCCCTTTTACATTCTTAAGGTATTTCCACCAAATAGAAGCCTTTCCATTCAAGTTGAAAGTGGATACTCAGGCCTTCAAGTTTTCTGAGAAGTCATGGACTCTAAAATACTTCTTTAGTTCAAGCAGCCTGGCCTCTGCTTCCTCCCCTTTCTTTATTTCACCATCAAAAGAGGGTGGTTTGGCCTTCTTGAATTCTTTGAGATTGTGACTTTTGGAATTCTTTCGCTTCTTTCATTTTCTTTGGGAATAAGAATTAGTTCTGGTACTAGAAGATCCCTCTGAGTCGCCAGTTTCATTTCCAGAGGAATCGTCCGACACTTTTCCCTTATCTCTGGGGTGGACCTTTCTCTAGGTGCTCTTCCCAGTGTGGCCACTTGAAAGACCACGGTTCTGTATCTCAGGTGTACATTGAATTTTCTTTGTCTATCGTCAGTCCGCCTGACTGGTGTCAGGTTCATGCTGCAATTGTCTTTGTATGTCGGATAAACTTTGCAGCAAGGCTGCATTAATTTTTGTCTACTTCTCTTGCTCTTTTATTAACCTCTCATTGTCAGCCTTGCATCTTTGTAGTTCGACCATGAGCTTCTCACAGTCTCAGCTAGATCAGGAGGGGTCTCTACCACTCTCCTTTTGTCAGAATATTCTTCTTTGTTGTGGGAGCCATCCCCCACTTCATGGTATGTCACCATTCTATGTGTCTGCAGTTTCCCTCGGTTGATCGTCCGCTTTTTGTGCAAGCAAAACACTTATTATTAGTCAACATTATATTCATTCACAATCAATGCATAATTCATATTTTTCAAATGCATACACACAATAGGAATTTTCATTCTTAACTTCATCTTTTTCTAAAGGGGGTTAAGATAGAGGGTTACTCCTTTTAAGAGTACCTCAAATGGAGTTTCTGTGCAACTCGTTCATGAGCCCAAGTAGGCCAAGTGTTGTAACCATGCTCTGATACCAATTTGTCACACACCCACTACATCAACTTAGATTTTTCATCTTTTTCTTTGAGGGACAGAATCCTCGAGACTTCTATGGGGCCTAATGCAGATCCTCTCTTTCCTTATCCTCCTCCAAATGACCATAAGTTGGCCTTAGCACAAGCGCCTTTCGCAACTCATGAGTCGGGAATCAAGACTCTCGACTCCCCTTTTTCCAAACACCGATACCCAAGATGCTATATGGGTATGGCTCCCTCCTCACTAGCACCTGCTACATGTAACTATAGGCTATGCCAAACACTAGCACCACTCGCAACCTCGCCAGTTGAGGTGTTGAGCTCTCGTGCTACTCCTTTGCGAATCCATGAGATGCAAGAGGTCAATGTTCCGTGGACTCTGCCAAAGCAACGTGCACACAACACTTTTCAACCCCACTATACTCTGCTCACTAGATGTTTCATTGTCTCCCATCGCACGAGACCTCGGCTCTCAACATTTCACGGCCTTAGTGATGAAGGTGCAGCTTCTTCATCCTGCGAAACCCTGAGCCATGATAAGTCAATAATGGGTTGACTCTTTCCCAGTGTGACATGTGTCCACCACCGGTTACCTTATTCCTAGGCTAATTACTAGTGCTACTCGCATCTCACGACTTCGTGAGTTGGAGTGTTGAGCCCTCATGCTCCTCCTTCGCGAGTTCCTGAGATGCGATAAGTCAACAATGGGTTGACTCCTTCCGAGATGACATGTGTCCATCACCTGTCACCTATTCCCACCTTTATCTAGGCACTTGTTGTTATGCCACCTATCAACCACATGGTCCCCACTTACGGATGGGTCATGTGTTTGCACAAGCCCTCGGCACTCGGCACTTCGCGACTTCTACAATCGAAAAGAAACTCCCTCAAGTTCCAAACCCCTGATAGGTGATAACCATGAAAGTTTTGATCCAACGGTTCTCCCGTGCCTTGGATCCAATGGTTGTTGAAAAGTCAACAAGAAACATGTGTCTAATTTAGTTTTCCCTTAATTAAATTAGACAATAAATATTAATCTATTATCTCATTCATAACTGAGTGATTTGGAATTGTAACAGAATTATAAGTGTAGTTAAGTGAGTTAAGCTTAGTTGTATTATTGTGAGTTCAATGAATTAATTATTCATTAATTCACAATCAGTTAACTCTCATGCAACTGAAGACTTTCCACGGTTAACTACATGCATGTCATTCCAATGGACACCAGTTGAGATAACAGGTGAAAGGGACAGTTTGGCTATCAGTTGTGATTTGTTCACACATGCAGTGGATATGCTTATGAGCATGTGCAA